>PVHY01002762.1:0-120125 GCA_004024945.1 Uropsilus gracilis
GTCTGTGGTACCCCGGGCAACGAGAGCCTGCGGTTCCACGGGCAAAACTAGCAAGACCTAGCCTCAAAAAAAAAACAAAAAAACAAAAAAAAAAAACAAACAAAAACAGAACCCAGCTCTAGGAAGAGAACTGGTGAACTTGAACAGCCCCTGACCAACACCACCCTGCCCAGTGGCTGATGGCCTCTGATACCTCCCAGATGACAGGTCTCTACACAGGTCTCCACATGAGTCTAGCCTTCCCTGGGGTTTTTAGATGGAACTCGGGCTCTATTTGGAGAATGTGTGCATTCTTTATAGCTAAGAATGTGGCCAAGAAGGAAAGACACTGACAAAGCTATCTTTGAGCCATTGTGAAAGACAGGGTAGAATCTGTAATAGAAATGAAGAAGAAAGGATACAAGTGATATTAATAATTTTTACTGAGTGTTTATTTTGCTCAGGTATTCTTAGGAGTTCATTATGTGTGTAACTTATAAGATCATCACGGTCAGTTCCCATTTTACATATAAGGAACTGAGAGGTTGAACTCTCTGCCCAAGGTCACATGGCTAGCAAGCAGGGGAGCTGGGAGAGAGCCCAAGCAGAGGGTTTCAAATGTGCTCTCAGTTACCTGCAGAGGATAGCAACATGTCTCCACGCATCTAGTCCACACCACATTGCACTCTAACACTCCACATTGGGCTCCCAGTCCTTTGAAGTACTGTCTCATTTCATGTCTCATTTCATATGCAGATAGCCCTGTGGGTCAGGTACTTTTATCATGCCCACTTTTAGAGAAGAACCTGAGGAGCTGGGAGAGTCTGTGACTTGCCTCAGGCTGCTAGGCTGATTTAAATTGACAGAGCGAGATAGGAACCCAGATTTGCCTGATCCCAGGGTCTGGCATCCTGGCAATTCTGCTGGTGGTTTTGGGATTCAAACACTTGCTCTCTCAGATGCTCCCTGGTTTATAGGGAAGAGGAGACTTTATCCTCTGTTTGGGGAGTGGAGGGGTGGGGAGAAGGCAGGAAGTTAGGGCTGCGCATAGAAACCTCTGTTTGGTGCATGCTGCTGGGTCTGGTTTTATGTTTCCATGCTGGTCTTGGGGTGTCTCACTTTAACTTACACCCCAGGGTTTTTGAACAGCCTCCAGTGCATCTATGCTCTTCATGTCTCAATTTGACAAATACTGATGAAGTGCCTAGGGGGTGACAGGTCCAGTTCTATATCCAAGTAGTTCCTCAGCGAAGACCCTGCCTCTATGGAGCTAGGCTTGAGGATGGTAAGGAGAAGGCCCTCCCTTCTCATATCTCTCCGGATCCAGTAGATCACTGATACTCATAGGAAACCTTTCCTGAACCCTCCCAAGACAGACCTTCAGGGGCAGGGAGACATGCTTCTTTGTGTGGCTCTGGCGTAATGGCAAATCCTGGAGATGTGTCTTTATTTTGATTGGACAGAAGGGGAGCATTGTATCAGGGAGCCAGCATGGCCATGGACTCAGGGAGCTTGACCAAGAGTCTCAGCTTGCTGTGTTCAGTGCTGACTGAGTCTCTAGGCAAGGTCCCTGTGTGCCATGAATCAGTTTCCCTGTCTGTGTCAGACTGTACTATTTGCCTCATAGGGTTGTTAGGAGTATTTTCTGACACTAGTAACCCACCACTGTACCTATAAACAAGTTAATTCCCTTTCATCCTTTCATTGAAGGCTAGTTTTGTAGGTGTATCTAAAAGTTAGGTTCTATACAAGAGGGCTCTTGGTGAAGAAATCACCAGTTAGGCCGAGATCCTCATTTTACAGATAAGTAACCCGAGACCTTTCAAGTAGAGGGGAGGTGCTGGGCCCAAAGACCTTCTGGTGGCATTAAAGGAAACTTGAAATGCGTTTGGCTATTGGTCTGACTGAGGGTACATGTTGTCCTCTGAGTGTTACATCAGTGTGCTCAGTCCTGTGTGGGAATCAGGTGGATGGTCAGCCTTTGTCATCTGGTCCGGAAATACCCACACCATCCCACCACAAAGACTGCTCCAGCAGAACCTGAGACCTTGCTGCCTGTATTTCCCTGCTGCTGAACTCGGCAGTATCTAAGGTGGCAGGGGCTTCTGATCTGAGATTCAGAGTACTTGTGGGGGCCTAGGGACCTGCACCATGATGTCCAGCTCTCCTGGGCACTGAAACATCCCTTGAGAAGCAGAGCACAAAGAATTGTGGCTTCAACTTTTGACTTCTTCAGGCTCAAGGCAGCGACAGAGGGCCCACAACTCAGGCTAATAGAATGTGACCTAGGCAGGTCAGCTTGTTTGTCAACTGCCATAGGCCAGAGGGGTGTGGCTTGATAGTGATGAGGAGGAGGAAGATGATTGCAGCTTCTGGCCAGCTGACTGCCCTAGGAGCTTGCCAGGCTGCTTGCAGGGCACACAGGCCCATCACTGCTGTGCTGGGGTAACTCACCTCCACATGGTGGGAAAGATAAGGAGCTGGGATGCAAATCCTGCCTGGCTGGGGTTGTGGCAAGGGCCGCCTACTTTCCAAACTTCTCTGTCTGTGAGGAGCCACTGAGACGAAGCATATTTAGCTGCGCACAGTGCTTGCTCCAGGCATGGCCTGGCTCAGTGAACAATAGCTTCTCTTCCATGACTTGTCTGAGAATTCTGAACAGCAAGCCCCAACCCCCAGCTCTGAAGGCAGGCCTTTGTGTGCCAGAGAGAACACGTGAGCAAGTTTATGTGGGCAGGTAGGCCTGTGCCCTGTTGAGCAATGTGTGTATGCGTTCAAGATTATGGCATGGCCTCGTGGAAATCTCAGATTTCAGATCTGTGTGAGCTTTTGTCCTCTTGAGGCTGCCTCTTAGACCTTTTGAAAACTTTTTAAAATGTAAAGTAAATCCTTACACATGTTTTGTGACTCTGGCTCCATTTTCCAAATAGGTGTAGAGGCATTTTCTGCCCAAGCTGTTGGAGGCAGCCAGATCATCTGGATGGTTCTTGGAAGCCAAACCAATAATTTATTTAGGAGACTCAGCCATGACCAGATGGTCCATTTTTTCAAATTCATCGTTTATTTAGCAGTTAGGTCTTCTCATGTTAGGAAATATGACAAGTTTTCCATGGGTGACTTACCAAATTTTATAACAATTTGATTTACTTTCATCATTTTTTAAGCTTAGAAATGCTGGCCTTTTCTATTTTTACTAAAGCAGGTAATAAAGCATTCTTCTCCATACCCACTTTATCTCTCAGCAACCTCCGTGCAAAAACATGACCAGCCCTCAGGATGCCCAGACTGTGGCAGGCAATAGACTGTGGCAGGCAACCATGTTGCTACTTCTTTCTTCACATATGAAACTTGGAGCATGCAGGAAAATGCTTTGCCCCTTTCCTCTTGTTGAGCAAAGTGCACAAGCCTGGGGGATTTCTGGGCTGGGGACAGATATGAGACTAGAATGTGAGATAAGGTAACTCTTGCTAATTTTTTGGCTCTTGTTTTTAAAGGAACATGGCGACCTATGTGTGGCTCATCCTGGGAGGAGGTGACTGTGGTCATTGTGATGCCTAAGAATCAAGTAAGTAAGTCACAGTGGGGGATCTCTTTTCTACCATTGAGTCACTTAGGGGGTGGGGGTATGTTTTAGGTTTTGTCAAGTGTAGGGTGCTTGTACTGTTCAAGTCCAGTTGAATATGATCCCATTGTAAAAAGCAATGGCCAGGTGGTCTTCATAGCCCTCCTTCAGCTCTCTGACTGCAAGCTCCAAGGTGGCACAGTGGCATAGCCCTCCAGGATGGGAGGGAGACAGGGATTATGACTGTAAGGTGATTGGGAATATAAAAGGCCTGTCTAACTTGGCCGCTAGATGGTTGCTTGGGGGGAATCTCTGCTCCCTCTTCCCCTAAGCCAGGTCTGACTGTGGCTTCAGCTCTGATGAAGTTTTTCTCCTACTGCCCAGATCTGTGCCAAGGCCAGGATCTGGTCAGCAGCTTCTGTAGAGAGTGACTTCACAGCGCTTTAGACCATTGTCCTTGATGTGACGTTGTGGTTGCAGTCTCTTCATCTGCTTGGATTCCATCCCCAGGGGAGCAGCCCTGTCTACACCTGCCTGCAGATTTAGCAGGTCCACAGAGACTGAGGGTCTGGCGGGCTTGGACAGAAGGCGAGAGAGAACAACTTGGTTTTGTGTGGTTGCCCTCATGAGCTGTCAGAAGAGCCACTGCTCTCCTTGCCCCCCCCCATCTGCCTCCAAAGAACTTTCTCAAAGAAATGCCTGTCCAGCACTTTATTGGGTCTGAAGGCCCCCAATCCCTACTTGCCATCCCTTTTCTTGCCTTCCTTTCTGCCCCAGCTCTAATCCTATATTCCTAGGCCAGGGCTCTGCATGTGGATATGATGATTCCTCTGAGAAGCTTCTGTAGACAAAGTTAGGGCCTCTTTATCCTCTGCACACTGACCCCCAGTCCTCCATCGCTGGCAGTAGTAAGGACTGCTTCTTTGTCCATCTCACCTACCAACTATGGGATCTTTCAAGGCAGGAGCTGTCCTACACCTCTTCTGTGTGCCCATCAGCTCAATTCCAGGCACATGGCAGGGGGGCAGCAGCTATTTGTTGACTCAAGGATCTCAAACCTTGAAATTCCTTCAGTGGCTCACAAGCCTCTATCACACTGTCTCATGGGGGGCTCACTCCCAGGGAGAAGGAGGCAGGGCATCCTCATCAATTTAATAGCTGTCAGCTAACTGGCCCCAGGCTAGAGACTAGTCAGGACCCAGACCCATGTCTCCTGGGGCCTAGTCTAGTCTGCTTTCTGTAATGCCAGATTTTCTAATTAGAGAGAACCCGGGAGATTATTTAGTGTGCAAAGCCTTCATTACCAGATAGGGAAACTGAGACCTGAGCTGAAGACACTTTCTCAGGGTTGTGTAACTCACTGGTGCCAAGTTGTGAACCTGAACACAGGCTGGATTTCCAGGCTGGCATTGTTTCCACGCTTCCTGCCTCCCTTCTGTATCCAGCCATCAGAGAACATTTGGGACATCAATCTGTATTTACAGGAGCATAAAGAACTTACAGAATGTTCCAAGTTCTAGGGAAGGTAAAGATGAGGAAAACTCGCCCTGCCTCCAAGAGCTTACCTGGAGGTGTGAGCTGGAGAAGGACAGTAGTAACAGATGGAAGCAGGGTCAGTGGCTGGTGAGGAAGAGCACCAGGCTCTAACCCAGGAGGCTGGAGCAGGGTGGGAGGAGCAGCAGGCAGGTAAGTCTGATATTTGGAGCCTGGCCTGGTGACCTCCAAGGACCAGCTGGGGTGGGGAGTTTCCTGAACAGCAGGATGAAGAGGGGTTGACTGGACCAAGGGGAAAGCTACCCCCATTGTTCTGATTGTGGGCAAAGAGGTTCTAAGGAGTCTGCACTAGCCTCAGAGTTCCCCTCCTTTCTGGAGTGTGCCCACCGGGGAGGCTTGGACCCTGGATGGCAAACCCCATAGTCATCTGCAAGGTGTATAGGAGGGGGAGTGTGCATTCATCACTGGCTCCTTCCTGCTTTTCTCCAGTGAGGGTTCTGTTTCCTTTCTGACTGACATTTTAGTTGTCTCCCCCTCTGGGTCTTCAGTTAGTCTACAATTGAAATGGGGTCAGGTATCCTGACCCATCTTGCCGTTTTTACTCTGCTCCTACTTGCAACCTCTTGGGCACACAGACTGGAAGACTGGGACAGCTGCAGGCTTCATTCTCCTGGCAGGTTAAAATCTACAATTTACCCAAATTACAGAGAATGTGATGTTTGCCAAATAAGTACCTTGGATTATTATCCAAAACATGACCAGGGTATAAACTTCTGTAGGGAAGGGAAAGTCTTATATTATTCTTGTTTATACCTTAGATTTACAACACATCTAACATTTTGTAAAGATGTATGTCATCTTGATAAAGAGGCTCAATCTGCTCCCATTTCACAGAGAGAAGTTTGACCTAGCCTGTCACCTGCACAGGCAAATGTAACTCACTGCCTAAGGGCCAAGCTGGGACATCTATATGACCCTGTTTATAAATTAAGTGATCTTCTTACCTTACTAAACTCCAACCATATATAAATCCCAGGAAGACCTGGGACATAGTGAAGCTCAATAAATATTTGTTGAGCAAGTGTATTTTGGCTATTTCTATTTTCTTTATTTAATTTTTTTTTAATGACTCTTAACCATAAATGGATCCCATTTGGCAGCAAAAGGAACACTACTCTGCAGAGTATTTGAATTTCTTGCTAAGATAAGGAGTTGGTGCATTCTCTTCTCACCCAGCCTCACCTCCAGGAACTGGGTCAGGCACACTGAATAATTAATTCCTTGAATCTTTTACCCGGAGCTTCCTTTTCCTGATGCTGAAATGCTCTGTCAAACGCTGAGCTCCAAAAGGTCCCTGGCAGAGGTGGGGCTTGTTTGTTGTCAGAAACCTTCAGATGACCCACCTAGTTGCTTGCACTGAGGACTCTTGGCCCAACCAGGTCAGGCTTTCAGTGGCTCTATTGCATCTCCTCTTCCCCTACCCCCTCCTCCTAGGGAGGAGGAGAGTTGTGGGTTACATTAGATGTTTAGGGTTCATTGAGGACAGAAAGACTCATCCCTCTCTTCTCACTGACCTCTG
The DNA here is from genome assembly GCA_004024945.1 of Uropsilus gracilis. Taxonomy (NCBI): domain Eukaryota; kingdom Metazoa; phylum Chordata; class Mammalia; order Eulipotyphla; family Talpidae; genus Uropsilus; species Uropsilus gracilis. Next base: position 6,615 of record PVHY01002762.1, read on the forward strand.
AGCTCCCAGAGATCTTGTAGCAAGGTCTGGACATAGAATAAGTCGACCATGTCAGGTTGGGAAGGAACACGCGGGGTATGGGATCAGGGAGGCAATTATCAAAATATCTGCTGGGCCTGCTCGTTCCCTAAGTGACACGTAGGTCATGTTGCTTAGAGTCTGCAGGGATCCAGCTGACCTCATTAAAAGCAACCTAATTAGACTTGAGGTCAACAGAGTGGAGTGGAAAAAAGAGTGGGCTGAGACCAAAGACCCACGTTCTAGGGCTGGTTGAATGCTGCTTATCTCTCTGGCCTTGTGCCAGTCAGAGCTCCACCTGCCTGCAGATTCCTTATTAAGGAAGTAAGGGAGACAAAGAGGGCTGGGTAGCATCTTAAGGGAGCCTCCTAGACATCTGTGGCCCTCAGTGACCACTCTGTCCTCAGGTTAGCATCCTCTTCTCCCTGCAGCTGCCTCCTTCCATGAGTGTAGCTTGCTAGAGTAGTCACTATTCTCCTAACCTTTGTTGCTTTGCCACTTCTCCCCTACCCCCACCCTGGGCCCAGTGCTGCCCTAGTCTCCTGCCAACCAGCATGGGAAAAAGTATCGAGAATATCGAGGACCTAATTGTACATATCAGTATAGGAGGGAATGGGAGCAATCCTAGAATAGAAGGAAGCCAACCCACATTTTTGGCATTTGTCACAATGGCTAAGCTCTTGGGAACCCATGGTGCCTGGACTCTGTTGAGTTGTTTGGTCAGTAGATAGTAGACTTCTTAATCACGTGACCTTGAAACTGTCATCCTCCTCTTCTCTGGCCAAGCTTCATGGTCAGAAATGACCAGACAGTCTGGAGCAATAAAGGTTACAGTTTTGGCAGAAGCCTGCCCAGTGGGAGCAAAGAGATGCTCAGACAGACAACTAAAAAAGGGAAGGGTTGTGAATGACCTATTTGTATGGCTTATACTCTTAGAGTGTAAAACTGAAAAACTCACAGATCTTCTCATCCAATTTTCCTATTTTGTGGATAGTGATACTGAGACCCAGAGTCATGACTTAGCCAGATCCATCAAAGCAAACTGGGATAGGAACTGAGGTGGAAGCCAGTATCCTGATCCCATTCAGCACGAAGAGCCTATGAAGTAGCTCTTTCCCCAGTACCATGTTGCCGCCTCATGTGGGTCCAGCCACCACACTTTCTGTTTCTCTTCAACCCTAAGCTTGATTATTCCAGGTGTTAGAGGACTCCACTGCTTGCACCTCACTGTTTACTGAGACCTAATAAAATGTGGGTGCAATATCATGTAGAGGTCAAGGCTACTACCTTGATACTGACTGTTTGACTTGCGCTCAGTAAATTAATGCTGTTAAGTTAGCATTATTCTGTTTTATTGCGTGTCTTGGGGTAAACAGTTAATTTAAGGTAGAAAATGAAGGTTATTATTGCCTGGATTCAGTAGTTGTAGCATCTCTTGTGGGTTTGTCATTCAGAAAAAGTCTGGCTATGCAGGCCAGAGAATTCAAGCTGAGATCATGAATGGAGTGCAGTCTGCACTGTATCCCCTTACTCTGAGAGAGGGAACTATAAGCTGGAGGCTGGCCACCCATCCCTGCGTTGATGGCATGTCAACCAGAGGGAAGTCATTTATTTATTTCTGATCCAGCAAAGGAAATATACCTTGAGTTCTTTTAATTGGACTGGCACTGAATTAATATATATATATATATATATAATATATATAATATATATATATATATTACCATGTAGTCCTCTAAATGGTAAGCATGGTTATTTGTTGACTGAGGAGAAAATTAAGACCAGATATGTTATGCATATGCACAGATATCTTGTGCCTATCCTACAGGGCTCAGATGCAGGATGGCTGAAACCAAAGCCTTTCTCATTCCATATGTCATGTGACCTCTCTGTGCACAGAGAAGAAAGAATTGAGGTTAAGTAGGCAGGGCATTGATCAAAACATCAAGCATTGATTATGGGGCTTCCAAGTGCTAGACCCTGGGCATGATTGAGGACATGCAAAGGAGAATCAGACCTACTGCCTTTATTCCCAGAAGCTCATAGTATGGTTTTTGTAAAGAGCCACAGCCACAGCCTCAGCATTGTCGTAGCAATGACAACATCCTCTGTAAGCACTCAGAAGAGAACACCACACAGGGATCAGTGTATGAAGGAGATGCTATGGGTCTTGGGTACTGGAAGATGGTAAAAGATTGCCAGGAAGTGGAGGAGGCAGAGCATTCTCCAGGTGAAAATCTTGAAGTAAGAAGGCGTTTTATGCATGTTTTCTTCTTAGCTAAGGATAGAGGAGCAAACATTCAGTTGAAAGATAAGCTGGGAGGAAGGAGGGGTTTGGAATCAGACTGCTAATAGGGTTGTTAAGCACTTGTTAATTACGTGAGAGTCACTGAAAGAACCGGCAAGGAGGACTGGCAAGGATTCTCCACATATGAATTCCCCAGGATCCAAGGTTACTTTCCCTATAGGAATGCGTATGGGATTTGTTTTTAGGTAGCGTATGTCCACCATGTTCTTTGTCTCCTGCACCATTGGAGGTGTTTATTGATGGGGCTAAGGCATTGGGGTGGGACCAGCCTTGCTGACAGCTCATGTTTAGAATGTCTCAGATTCTTCTTGCCAAATAAGCTGATAGCAAATGCCCTTGTGAGTTCAGAGGCAGACTATCTCTCCAGGGACTGTTTTGCATTCCAGACAGGGCCACACAATAACCCTGCAGGAGCTGGGAGTGTGGGGTGAAAAGGCTGCTTAAAAATAAAGACCAACGAAAATAAGTCACTATTTTTGAGGATAATATTTATAAGGCCACAGTATCCAGGAAGTAGATTATTTGCCATGAGGGTGAGCCAGAATCTTTAAACATATCAGTTCTTAATAATGGGAAGAGTACAGATGAATGAGAGCCCACCAGGAACTCTTATCTTTCCCTCTTTAATGAGCTCTGTGCTGAGGCCTGTCCCAGGAAGCCTGTTTTGGAAACTGAGCTTTGGGCTGTTCTTGTCCTCCTTGGAGAAGAGGGGATATGGGGCCCCAGGCCCTTGAGCTCCTCTCACAGTCCATCTTTGGTAGCTCCTGGGTTTTGCTCATTTATGAGGATAAAGAACATTCTTTCTGGGGCAGTTGCTGCTTAATTTAGTATGTTTTCAGAACATAAGTCCAAACACCAAGAAAAGAGGTCAGCATCTTCGCTCAGCCAATTCAAATTTATTATACTGGAACGTCAGGCAACTGTCCCCTTTACCTCTGCAAGGACCCACCAGCCCTATCATACCTTCTCAGTCCCTTCCCCTGGGCGCATGTCAAGAGGGGCATTGGACTCAGTGACAGGGAATGGTCATGGCAGTTGTTGGTCCTGAGATGCTGGTCCCAGCATCCCTGAGCTCACAAGAGTACAGCCTTTGAATGTTGCCATTATTCTCAGTGTACCTCCCCGCCCCCCCTGTCCAGCCCATGGCCGTTGCCATAATAGGCACATGTTACAGGACTTTCTATCGTCAGCACTTGGATACCTAGTCCTGGAAGCAGTCCAACCTGTCAAGTCAATCATCTCCAGAGTCAACTCAGCAGCTGAATATATTAGAGAGTGTCTTATCAGAGAGACCTCTCTGTATTTACTGTCTGAGAAGTTAATTGATTTATTTTCTCTGGGGAAAATACTTCTCAGGCTTCCTTCACAACAAGGAAGTGACTCAAATGCCTCTGCTCACTTGTGCTTAGGCACCTGGCCTGTGTTCTGACAACAGACTGTTTGACAAGGGCAGAGTCCTCCTGGTCCTGGTGAGGTGAAAGGCTCCTTTCTCAGAGCAGTCTGTCTGCCATTGTCCCTCCCTTAAGGTTGCATCTGAGGACTTCTAAGCTGTGGTCATTTAGCACATTGCCCACCACCTGTGATCAGTGTCCATGGGGTGAAAGGATGAACAAATACTAAGCAGGAAGCAAATCCTTCCATTCTACAGCAGAAGGGAAAAGAAGTGACTGGTCTCAGACTGAGTGGCCTGTATGCTGTCCAGGATCTGGCATGCACTCCAGGAATGATCCTTTGATCCTTGGTGCAAAAGGACTTAACCCCCTCCCAGCTCTAGGCCAGGGCCTGGGGGGAGGGCCAGATGGTCTTTGATCCACATCCAGAAAATCTCCTCCTGAAGACGATGAATTCTGTTTTCTGGGCTTAGAACAAACGTACCAGCAAACATCAGTAACATCCTCTGGGGATGCTGGCCTCCCAGGAAAGAGTTCATCTGCCTCCTACCCCAGCTTTCCAAGCTCACCCCCACTTGGCTAAATGTCCTGTGCTTGCACATATCTCCCACACCCCCATGAGGGGTGTCCTTGCTCTGTCACACTGCTTCTCTGAAGCCTCAGGGATTTTACATTAAATCACAGATCCCTGCTTCTCAAGTGTTTTTGACATGTCGGCAACCTTTGAACAGCCCAGTAGGCTTATCTGACTCAGGTAGGGCTCACCTGCCCATACAGGTGCACACACCTGCTCATAAAGTCTGCATGTGGTTACAGGGACTTAACCTGTAACCTGTGGGGTGTGGTTAGCAGGACTGATGCCTGGGTGGGTGCCTTAATGGAAGGAATGAGCAAGTGTCTCCACTTCCCTTACCCTGGCACATCCACAAGAAGTCAAGTGGTTGCAGAGATCCAGGGAGATGTTTACATTGCTACAAACATTAATGACAATATAAACAACAACACCTGTATAATTATCATATCAGAAAATTAACCCTGGAATTGAAGGTCTATAATTCAAATGAAAAAAATATGAAAGTCTTTTAAGTGACCTCTGAAGGTGGTACATGAAAGGGGTGTTCCATCCCTCCTGAAACATTTTTATTGGTGACTGTTCCATCAACAGACAGGTACTAACTACCTACCCACCTACCTCCCTAGAGCAGACACTACACTGGCACAGGGACTTCAAATGCCAAAATCACTAGGCAACACGTTCGTGAATGACTTCATCAAAAAGGGACAAAGTGTAAGTTGGATGACTTGAATTCCTAGTATTGATTGAACGCCAACTCCATACTTAGACTGTGCTGAGTATTCTGGGAAACAAGAAAGAGATACAGGCATCGGCCTGTTCAGAAGTCTTACATAGTTGACCCTTGAACAACTAGGGGTTGGGACAGTCACCCCCTGGCAGTTTCAGACTATAGTATAGCTCATAACCAGCCCTCCAAGAACACAGGATCTGCATCCAAGAATTCTACCAACCAACATGGGACACTATTGACTGAATGTATTAATGTGGAATCTGTGAATTGAAGAAACATCCATGTGTAAGTGGATCCAAGCTCAACTGTGTTTCCTAGACAAAACTTATGTATAAAAACATGTTGGCCAATGTCCTGTGTGAACTCATGCTATGATTGCTTGTGCCCCACCTCATTCACCACCTCTTGGAAACTGGGGAGACAGAGCTTCTTCACTGGGCATCCACAGTGCCCCAGCCAGGCTATTATGGAAGAGCTCAGTAAGTGGAGGGAATGGAGTTGAATGCGGTTAGTGATACCCAAACCTGACATCCCAAATTTTCCTGGGGAGTTTAAAACATTTTCCTTTTGGACTTCAGGCTGCAGAGATCCCTTTTGGGTATGGACCCAGGAAGCTGCATTTTTGGACAATTGCTGGTAAATCTACCATAAAGCTGGGTTGGTGATTACTGGCAGCAAATCCAGGAGCTTGAAGAAGGTGTGGGAGAGAGAGACCAGTGAAGGGTTGTACCTGAGAAGCCCAGCTCGTGTTTAAGGTCCAGCTCTGGCTTCCATGAGCTTCTCATCAGGGTGTCAGTCGCTCCATCGCTGGTGTCCATGCCCACATGTCTTAGTATCCTCACCACTGCAGGGGATACTGTTATTTAGAGTTGACTCCCTGAGCAGACTGCTATGTAGCAGACGGTGCATAGGAGGTCTCCAGGTAGACCCCGACTTTGCTTCAGGGGATGGATAAGATTTAAACTGCAGTTGAAAGAGGGAGGCAGAGACCACACGTGGAGCTCTGAAGGGAGTAGCCTATTTGATGAGAGCAGCCCCTGGGAAGCCCTAACACCTCTGGGAATTGAGCCCAGCAAGGCTATGGGGACTGCATTGTGGCAGGGCAAGGGGAAGCTGGGTCCAGTACAGGACTTTAGACTTAGTACAGTGTAGGGAGCCCCAAGCCTCTGTGAACAGTGTAGAGGTGGTACTAGTGAGATGGGACGAGGAAGATGGAATGTGAGACTAGCTGGGCAGTTCCTGAGGTCATTCTGGTGCTGGTTGAAGACAAATGTCTTTTGGGTCATCACATTGCCTGAATTTTGTGACTACTCTTGATTGGATTTTACTGATAAGTAATGCTTATGGAGTACCTATCATCTCCAGAGGCACAGGTACCAGACGCTGTGGTGTGTGACTTTTGCCATCAGAAAGTTCAGACTTGGGTGAGACAGGTAGACCCATCGAAGATAAATGCAATAGTAAATATGAGACCATCCTCAGGGCCTCCGCAGAGGACTGTGTGGGAAAAGAGGGTGAGGAGAAGCCAAGAAGAGGCTTCAAAGACGAACTGTGCAATCAGGAATACTGCCAGCCAAACATTATTACATTTCATCCTCATATAACCCATTGGGGTCAGCACTATCATTATCCTCGTTTCATGGATGAGGAAACTGAGGTTCAAAGAGGTTAGCTAACTCATCATCTCACATACCTAGGAAGTGGTGGGTGAGTCTGCCTAGTTTCAGAGTCCACACTAGAGCCCCTGACACTGCCACCTTTAGTGTTCCAGTTGAATTGATGACTGGAATCTCACCAACTGATGTAAGATTCTCACCTCTGTTTAGACAGAGGGACCACAAACAATGGCACAGGGAGGGAGGTGTGAAAGAGTTCAGTGTGTCAGGACTTGGTAGATAGCTCAGTCAACGCAGTATACAAGGTTCTGGGGAAGGGATGAGGGCAGGAAGGAGAACAGTCAAAGGATGATGCAGGAGAAAGGTTTTGCTCTGCTCTACTAAATTTAGGTTGCCTGCACTCTGCCATCTAAATATTGTGCTGCCGAAGATTGTCGGGGCTGCTGAAGGGTCTGAAATAGGAACAAGCCTTACCAAGTAGGCATTTTGGATGTAGAGATCTTTTTGGCAGCAACTTGAAGAATGGGCTAGTGAATTGGAAGAAGGTGACAGGGATGCAGGAAAGGCATTTTTGAGACCCCTTCTGGGTGAGAGTGGGGAACAGGGCTGGACAGTGGATGGGGGCAATGGAGGACACAGGACTTGGTGACTGACCTGCTCTACAGGATGAGGGAAAGTGGGCAGAGAAGGTGGCTCCTAGGTGACGAGTCTGGTGCAAATGGTACCCTACACTCAGCTTGGGGATTCTGAGGAGGATCAGATGGAGTGGTTGGTACACTGACCAAATGTGAGGTCTCGTTAAACTGCAGGGAAGATGTGTAATCTATAACTGGGATATGGGTGGTAGGTGTGGTTGAGGTGGGGCAAGGTTCAGACTTCTGCCAACAGGAGTGTAAACATCAGCACTTCCACCCACAAGCACAACCTCAGGGACATCTAGAGGTAAGAATGCAGAGATTGGAAAATGGGGAGCAACCATGAATAAGATCAGGTTTGAGAAGTGACAGTGGGATTAGGTAACTGAGTTGGTAACCACGATGGGACAGATGCCTGACTGGGCTGTGTGTGAATGGAGGGGAGATATGATGGACTGAGAGTAAGTAGAGATGAGAAAGTTGACATAGCTGGGATCCTCACCTGGAACCTAGCCTGTGAAGGATAAAATATGGGGGGGGGGGCGCTACCATTTTGTTTGCTCTAGTAAAGGCAAATGGAACTCTAACTCTGGTTGAATTTGTGCACATTTTTTAGACAGACTTCACATTGATAAAGCAGAAAACACAAACTTTTGTCAGGTGATGAATTTTTTTTTGGAAAATGTGATAGCTTGCACAATTTTTCAACATAAGAGACTTGGCACAATTGGGCTCTGAACTTCTGGCACAAGGACTTCTCTGAGGTTGTCCAGGCCCTGGGTGTGGCCTTGTACACAGAGAGCAGGCCTCCTCAAGAAATCCTTTTCAAGTTCACATTGCCATGACTTCTAGCCTCCTCCCCAACATCCCTCTTTATCCTCCAGACTAATTACTAGGATTTAAGTCCCTGAGGCCTGTTTTCAGCAAGTCAGGAGATGTAGTGCCATCCAGATACAAAGGTTCACCTGGGGGAGTGACTTAAGGGTGTGCTCAGCAAAGAAAACATGAAAAATATGCTTTTAGCTGTCCCACTTCAGCATGACATAGATTAAGGGGGAAATGTCCTGCTTTTGTCGTCTCTCAAATGCACCACTTTCTGCCTTGGTTTGGTTTGGCCTGCCTGGGATATCGTGGAATGTTGGGCATCATCCCTAGGGCAATGCTGAAACCATACTTAATGAGCACATCTGTGGGGCCGCTGGATGAGAGGCACCCTCCTCTGATTGTCACAGGGATTTATGCTGTTTATGACTTGCTCACGGGGGCACTCTCTCAGAAGTTGGTATTCTACCCTCCATACCACACTGACTTCCAGGGACTCAGGAACTTGTAGCTGAATGTATATGTGGGGGTAGGGTGGGGTGGATGAAACCTAAGAAATGCGCTGGTCTATCATCTTATTGTCTCATCCTATGGTCAAGTAAGGAAGGAATGTGTTTTTTCAACATAGGATGTTTGTATCTGTGTGTGTAGGTGGGGATGCTTAAATAGAGGGGCAAGGAGAAGAGTAAGCCTAGTTTTGGAGGTCCAGCAACTTTTACAGGATAATGAGGTCCTGGTGGCAGGGTAATGACAGAAGCGGTTTTCTTAGAATTTATAGTCACAGCCGTGGCAGTGAGTGGGATGTTATTGCCCTCTTACTGAGAAGGGGACACTTCTAAACACAGGCAAGCCTGGTGCAATCACCTCACCTGCTGTACTAGAGAAAGTGATGTTTCCTGCCTAACAGATAAACACTTGATTCTCAGTGACTTAACAGACCTCCAGTTTATTTCTCATCTACATAAAGTCCAAAAGCCCCTGGTCTTAGAGGACTCTCTGCCAAGCAGGCAATTAGGGCTTCTGACTCCATTCTTCTGGTTTTGCCATCTTCAGCATGGGGTTTTCAAGGTGGCTGTGCTCTGGCAGAGTGGAAGAGTATAGAAGATGGCCTGTGAAAGGTTCTCATTGGCTGCTCTGAGAAGTGGTGTATGTATCTTCTTGCTCACATCCCGCTCCCTAGAACTTAGTTACATGGACTCACATGCTGTAAAGGAGCCAGTAGGAAGGAGCAGGACAGTCTGTTTCTGGCAGATTCACCAAGGCCTGAGAGTTGCCTCTCAGCTGAGTTTTCATTGGCATATTACCTGCAGTCCTCATCTGATAAGGCATGGCCTGCCTACTCTTCACCCCAGACCCTAGCATGTCAGAGCTGGATAGAAAAGGCAAGGGGAGTAACATGAGTTTGAAAGGGTCTAGACCAGAATGCCCCTGGGTTGGTGCATCAGGCTGTACTTGGTGTGTCAGTTCCATCCATTTTGTGTGGGAGTGATGTGGGCACGCTGGTAGGGATGTACACCCTGAACTCTGGCCATGGGGCTTTGAGTTATAGGTTCTCCACTCTTGGCTACTTGACTTTGTTATGTAACTGCAAGTTACAAACTTTGCTAATTCTCTGGAAAAGAATTAGGAGATAATAATAGTATCTAACAATAGTATCTAATAATAGTATATAACAGTGATTTAGTTTGTTACAGTGATTAACTTTTTCAATAAATAATAAAGCTTTGAACTCATTGACTGGGATGTAATAGATGCTCATAAATGTCGACAATTATGTCTCCAAGGATGGAAACTTCATTATTTTCATTAACTTAGCACATGCTATTAGAAAGGGTCTTGTGCCGGAAGCTGGAAGTAGAGATGTCAGGAATTAGTTTCAACACAGGACATACTGCAATGGGAGCTACAGGATATTGTGGGAGGAACCCAACCTATTCTGGGAGCTTTAGGGAGTTGATGGGGTGTTTCTATAAGAGAGGGTCCTCAAAAGAAGACGAGGAGTTGATGGAGGCAAAGATATGCTCATATCCACACAGATCTGGTACATGTTATAGCAGATGTTGCTTTTTCAACAGGGAAGCTTTTTTTGCAATAGGAGTCTTCTAACTTCAAAGAATTCATACCCAGTGTGCCAGAAATTAATGTCAATGAAAAAGATGCCAGTCTGAGTAATAGAAGTCTCATCTGAGGGCATGGCCATCATTGTCACTCACTCAAACTTGAGAGCACACTCAGCAGATCTGGGATGATCTGGACTTACCCTTAGGGAGCTTTTAGGGAATCTATACACAGTTGGAAGAATGCTCCCTGCTCTCAAGTAACTGGTCTTCTGGTACGCAGTCCAAGGGACCAACAGAACAGATGCTTACCTGCAGCAAGATATGGTAGACCCTGGAACTGGAGTCTATGGGGTTAGTCCCCAACCTTCTGAGAATGTTACAGGAAATTTCATAGATGCTGTGAGGGTAGGGGGCATAGGGTGGGAGAGCTGTCAGTGGTGGTTGCCTAGGGAACGAAGAACAAAAGATACTAATTTGGAACTTGGAAAATTCCATAGGTTTCCTGGGGTTAAATGAGATTTGGAAGGAAGAGCTTCCATAGGTTTCCTGGGGTTAAATGAGATTTGGAAGGAAGTTTAGAAGTCGAGATGATGTACAGAGAAAAAAGATGAAAAATTATTTAATTGGGTCAAATAAAAGTAAGCTTCCTTTATTAACTTAATGGCTTATTTTGCATACTACATTGTAACTCAAAGTATTTTAGAAAATAAGTTTGATTGTTAATTAGGTCACAGATTGTGTACTCTGGGTCTGGGCAACTCCCACTGTTAAGTAGTGGTTGTGATATTTTATTCATTGTGTGGTTTTAAATTTTTTTTCATTGTGGAAAAATATAATAAAAAATTTACCATTTTAATTATTTTTAAGCACAGTTTACTGGCAATAGGCACATTCACATTGTTGTGTAACCATTACCACCATCCATCTCCAGAGCATTTTTGTCATCCAGAATTGAAAGTCTGAACCCATTATAAGTCACTCCCCATTCCCACTTCGGGCCCCTGGTAACCACTCTTCTACTTTCTATGTGCTTAACCTAGTACATCCCACTATTAATTTTGAGAGAGGCTGGACTCCTGGGAATTGGAATTTAGATTTCAGTTCTTCTGGGCACAGAAGGTGGCATTATGATGATTCAGGGCATGCACAGAATAGATTGCTAAGCTTTGACTGGTGAGGTGGGTTCATTGTATGTGTAAATATGTTATTTGGCCAGCTCCTGGCTGATAACCAGGTATACAGTTTTCTTTCTTGGATTCACTGGCAAGAGACCCTGCCAGCACAGCTGAAGTGGGTTCAGAGATGCCCTCTTCCCCACTCCCCAGCATGGACCCTTGGAAAGGGGCCTGCTGCCCTGGACTGAGGGCCTGTGGTGCAGAGGGCAGCATGCGGGAAGCACATGGCCTTTAAGGTGCTAACCCTGACTTACACATAAGCAAGTCATGACATTAGCACCGTGTCATCATCTTGCAGGAGAACAGCAGCACTGCTGGTATTGGGGCAGAGCTCTTGTTCCCCTACAGAAGGCAAGACATGGAAGCCAACTTTCTGTTGCTGAGATCAACACCCTGGGCAGGGAGAGGACTCCTGGGCTTGGAATGTGTTTACAGGGGGGAGCGAGGAAGGCTGTATATGCTTCTGATAGAAAATTCGGGAAATTCACAGTGTCTAAAGCTAAAAATAAGAATCCTCTGAATTAGCACTACACACACACATACACACTTGATGTTTGTTTCCCTTCTACAGATATTACTGTATGGAGCTGGAATCTGATGGAGACCCCATATTTGCACCCTGCTCTTTCACTCTCTCTCAGGGTATAGACATTTCCCGGTAGATCAAATGTCTTTATAAATGTTATTTTTAAAGGACTGTCTGGTGCTTTGTTACTTGGTTGCACCATAGCTTATGAAACCACACCCTATTGTTGATGTTTGTAGATTCTTGGAGCTGGAGATAACTTCAGATACTATAGAACTTAAATCATTTCATTTACACAGTGTTTCAGAAAAGGCAGAGGTGTTATTTTCATGGGCCTGGCTTATGTGGATGGGCAGCTCAGAGTGGGCAGCTTCATAAGCAACATGGAACTGGTTTCCTTGCATAGCACCCCCACTCTACACCTGGGGTATTGAGAAGGCTACCAACCCCTATAAGTCTTTCCTTTCTGCCAGCTAACATGGGTCAGGGTATGGGGTTTGGGATGGGCACAGTTGCCCTGTGAGAAATGTGACTGTCATTGCCTCATGTGGCTGATGAGAAGGGCAGGCCCTGTCTCCTTGTGCCTCAGCCAGAGTTCTGCTTACCTCGAAGGCTTTGCTTTTCCTGGAAGATCCTTGAAGAAAGGCTCAGCAGTATAGGCAGAGATGTGGAGTTCTGGCTAGAAACCATGATAGAAAAAGATTTGAAGTGTGTGTGTGAGTGTGTGTGTGTGTGTCTCCATTCATGTATATGCTTATGTGCACATGCACACACATGCATACAAGTATCATACACAAAAAGCATCCATGTATGGAAAGTTTATACTTGTGTTACAGGAAAATGAGATGAGTAAGTTTTGGAATTATTATCTTTAAGGCCCTTGGTTCTTAGAGTCAAGGGAGAGTCATTTCACCCACCCCTCAGACTTGTGAAAATTCTTTAGGATAAGGTAAATGAAAGAGGCTGCTCTCCTTCCTGGCGCTGTGACAGGCTAGCACACTCATATCTGACTGGGGCAGGGTGCTGGGGGGAGGGGTAAGAGGAGAAAGAAGGGCTCATTCCAGGATCTTTTACTGTGAGTGGTTCCCAGAGGAAGTGGACTAGAGTGAGGAAGCAGGATTGTGAGAGGTTGTTTCAAGTCAGACCAGTGGGGCCAACTTTCGACTGGAAAATAGTGGGGAGAGGACTGGGGCTGCAAAGAAAAGAGCCAAATGACCCTGGACTCTCAGTGGACAAGCAGCATGGACAGATGGGCAGGACCTATATTGATTGCCCTGGAGACTCTCCCCAATACTCTCCAACCAGGGCTGTGTAGAAAGACCAGCAACAAGGCGCTGCTGCAGGGCGGGCACTTGGTTGGGTCGCCCTTGTCAGTCTCTTGGCTGTGTTTCCATCAGCCTTTCCTGGGAGGGCTCCAGATGGTGTGCAAAAGAAGACTGTGCAAGCGGCTTCACCCACATGGGAAGGGCTTTCACCTCCCATGGGGCATCTCTAGGTTTAAAACCGGGAACAGGATCAACCTGAAGTGGCAGGATTGCTGTGCCTGGGGCACCACAAAGCCTTGATCTCAGTGAGGGTCTTTCTGTGAGAGGATGCCATGTGCAAAGAGGGGGTCAGGGCAAAGCTGGGGGTTCCTGGCTGGAAGAAGAATAAAGGGAGGACCAGGAGGCCCGTTAGTCCCTTCCAACCCTGGGAGCGGTCCCATTGGTTCAAGCTGGGTTTCATGTGCCCTGGGAGATGGAAAGTCAGACATCCTAGGGTCAGGTGAAAAGATGGGGTCTGGGCATTCCCTGAAAGCTGGGTGTTCTACCCATGCTGAACTCTGCAGAGATACCATGTGCTGGGGAGGCAATTCCCACTGCTCAGACCCTAGTTGGCACCTGCCCCATCTCAAGTATTGGATCCAGATAACCATGACTGTCTTCTGCATGTGAGGCTTGGAGCTGGGGCCTTTAGTCCTGTTGAGAAAACAAGGCTGTGGCCCTGTGGTGAGATAAAGCCAGGAGAAGATAAACCTGAGCAGGAAACTTGGCATTGTCAGTGCAAGTGGGTTGGTTTGTTTTTGTTTTTTAATTGTATTTACCTTGAAATAAATACAAAGCTCATGTGTGCGGTGTGTGAGTTTTGAAAGTGGGTTGAAGGTTGAACTTTTTCTCCTGCATCTAGCTGCTGCTTTGTGGGTCGGGTCCCTCCTGACATTTTTGTGAAACCCCGTCATTTATCCATCATTTATCCACTATGTGGTCATGCTGTGATGAGGCCCAGAGGAGAAGGTGTGGGAAATCTAAATTCATGTGCACTGGTGATTTCCAGGCAAGGAGTCCCCTTCTCTCACTTCCACAGGTCCAGGGGTACTCTGCAAACGCTGAATGGGCCTCTCAGGTGCCATGGGCCAAGCCCATTCCAGTGATTCCCCTGCAATCCAAGGCCCTGAATTTTAATTTGCAGCAGCCAGAGGCAGGGAAAGGGAAGGTTTTGTGACTCATGAAGTCACACAGGCAGGGAAGCAGAAGAACCACAAATAAGGGACTCCAGTTGGCAAAAATCAAATTGCTTCAGGGCTATTCTTAGAAACTAAAGCATCACAATCTTGTTTCTTCCCAGAAAGTACAGAAACCTTTCATATTTCCGGGGAGTTGGTTTTATTTATAATTCATCTCAAACTCAAAAAAGGCAACAACCAGGCTTAGTTAGCAGGGAGACGTAAAAGACCTACCACCCAAGATCCTCTGATTTCACAAATCCTTCACCTGCTTTTAGGGAAGGGGAAAGGTAGCCCCCAAAAGTCTTATACCCCAGTTTCTAGAAGAAAAGTCTTAAACTTCAAGCAAATTATTATTAAAACTATTATTATTATTATTATTATGGCTAATATTATCATATTAGCCTTTCTTGTTCATGATCAAAGCTACCACATATGAGTTACCCACTTGATATGGGAAACTGAAAACTCAGAAGGAGGTTTGTTCAAGGCTGTGCGTGGGTTTAAACCCAGATCTGAATTCTAAGACTATGCCTCTAGTTTTAAAACACATCTACTGCCTTTACCGGCAAGGTAGTCCCACTGCCCAGTTATGTTCCTCTACTCTTCCTGTTGGTTTGATTAAGTGAGGGCCCTTAGAGCAATGAGCAATGTTTCTCAGAGAGCTGCAAGTGCTAAACACAGTGTCGACATGATGGAATTTATTCCTCACGACTCCATGGTGTGCCGTTCATCTTGCAGATTGGTGAAGTTGCTTGCTGAGTCACATGGCTAGCAGTGGATCAACCCCACTCAATCCCCCTTTGCCAGCGTTGATCCCTCTGTTGTTCTGTGAGGAAACAGCCCTGGTGCTTGTTAGAGGCATTTTTAAAGCCTTTGACTTAAATTGGAAAATTGACTTTGGAGGGTGAGACTTGGCCCTATAGACCTAGCAGGCAGGTCTGAGCCTGGTACAGACTGCTGGGGCTCTGCCCAAGGCGCTTATCTTCTCCTGTCTAGCCATTCCCCTCCACCTCCCTTATCTAAGCTAGATAAGGGCTGGTTCCTGGAGCTCCTAAGCCCACCCAGCACCCTCAGCACCGCCTTTGGCTCTTTCTCTGGAGTCCTCAGATTAAGTTGTTCAATTTTCTTTGTGGGGAAGGAGGGGAGGCAGCTGGGGTTAGAAAGAGACAGGTTCTTCCAGTTTATAAATTATTCCTGGGAGTCAGGTCTGGCTTGATGCCTTTAAGCAATTCACCATTTTAGACAAGGAAGCACTGGAAACTTGGGAATTGATTTACAAAACAATTTTTCACCCTTGGTGCCTTCCCTGGGTGCAAATCTGCCCTTGTGTGAGAGAAGCAGCATGCCTCTCCAGCTCCCATGAGCCTCCTGGGATCAGGCTCTGCCCTCTGTATCACTCTCTTTTTTTTTTTTTTTTTTTTTGAGACTAGGTCTTGCTATTTTTGCTCGTGGAACCGCAGGCTCTCGTTGCTCGGGGTACCACAGACTCAAGCAATCCCCAGCCTCAGCTTCCCAGGTAGCTGGGATGACAGGCGCGCGCCACCACACCCAGCTATTTTTTGGAACTAGGTCTCGTTACGGGCCCCAGGCGGGACTCGAACCGCGATCCCTAGCCCCGGCCACTTCATAGGCTGAAGCTTACAAGCACGAGCTACCGTGCCCAGCCTGTATCACTGTCTCTTATGAAGGAAATGATTGAGACTCAGATCTGGGGGACTGGTGACAGGTCACATGGGCAGTGAGGGCCCAAGATGAGTTTTGAACTCAGGTTCCAATAATCAAAGCCTTGTGTTGTCTCTGCAGAAAGGACTGCAAGATGAAGCTGAAGTCAAGTAGCATTGTATTTGTCCATCGCTCCAGCATCCTTTATTCAGCACAAGGTGCAAAAGGCGTTCCCAAGACAGATGAAGACTGAAGATGTTAATAGGCTCTGAAAAGCACACATCTAGCTCTCTGTTTATGCTCTCTGGGTGGCAGACCTTGCACTTGGGGGAGAGTTGAACCAAAGTAGGAGGCAGTGTTTATGTGAGTGGTGCCAGAGTGAGCACCACTGACATTAAAGAAGCAGAGAGAGCATCTGTGAGGGAAGCTGTGTCTTACCCATCAGCTTTCCAAGTCTGTTAAATTTGTTGAGTTGTAGAGCCCAGAGCAGCCAGGTGAATTCTCTCACAGATTCCTTATGGAGGCTGGAAGTTGGCTTAACCCAGAGCAGGAATGTCTGTGTGTGCTCCCCTTAGCTGAGGTGGTGCCAGGTGTGCTCGGAGAAGGGAATAAGGGGACCTCTTCTGTTGTTCACCTCTTAGTCTCTGTGTGTCTGGTGTCTGGAGTTTCTCTCCCCCTTCTCCCCTCCTGCCCCTGGCCCCCGGCTGGTAGCTCTGCACAGGTAGGGCCTGGTCAGGCCTTCATACAACATCCATGTATGCGCTGGCTTTTCTTCCTGGCTCTCCCAGCCTCTTTCCTCATTGCTGCCTGGGCTACTCCTTAGCTTCCTCCTTTTCCAGTCTATCCTCTACCATCTCATCTTTAAACTTCTTTTACCCTGCCATGCCTCACCTGCACCCTGTGGCCCATGGAAGCAATCAGACTTTCTCTTGGCCTGGAGTAGACAGACTCCACAAGCCACTCTGGACACCTCACCACATCTGGTCATGAAATCTTGACACCTTGGACAGCTGTCATTTCACAGCTGCTCCAACACTTTCTATACTCCTGCATTAGTATGGTGTTTCCTTTGCCAGGAATACCCATTCCCCAGTCTTTCAGGATTCATCTGGTTTGCCAGAGTGTGTAGCATTCATCTGGTGGCTCCTCAGGACTTCTGCGGGTCCTGCTGGACTCCCCCTGTTCTGGGTTTGCCTGTAGTTTGTTCATTCCTACTTGCACCTGCCCTGTAGCATGCCCCTCATGGGCCTGTCTTCCTACCTCAACTTTGTTCCTTCAGCACCAAGGGCGGTACATGACTGGTGAAAGCATTGTTGCTGGGTGAGCAAAAGATCTAGGAAGAAGATAAACACCATTCTCTGTTTTTAGTCTGATGAGGCTGAACTGAATGCCCCCATGATAACATTCCCATCTGGAGAGTGGGGAGCCGCCCAACCTAAAGGCTTTGTCCCTGTGTGTTTGCTGACCTCCTGCCAGGAGGCTTTGGGGGGCTACTCTTTGTGCTATATCCTGCCGTGCACAGCCCTTCTGACAGCTGGGCCAGCCCCAGCTCCTCCACACTTGTTGTCTTGCGCTTGCCTTGGATGCTGGGGGGAGAAGCTCGTGCTTTGGAAAATCAGTTCTGATTTATTTTTGTTCCTTTCAAAATTAAGAAAAAAATGACTTTCTTAAGAAATGCCTGAGGTTAGAGTGGTGCAGAGAGAAAGGACGATGCCAAAACCCAGGCAAGCTATTTTTGTGATGTGAATGAACACCCATCGCATTTTTCCTTCCATCAGCCTGAGCACTTGTTCTAAATAGCTCCCTGCATAGGCTCACAAAGCACAGGCTCCTGTGTACTGGAAGGAGATCCACGTGCTTCTATCTGTCTGACTGCGGTGGATCCACACTTCCTGTAGAGACTAGGGATAGAGAAAAACATCAAAACTTGCCATTTGTCCTCAGTATAGGAGAAAGACGTGCCCTCTGGCAGCTAACAAAGAGGAGACTTACAATTTGATGTAAAGGGTAGGTGAGTTGGTCTTAAAGTCTGGGGAGGAATGTGCTTTGATTTGGGGGCTGTCCCTGATGGAATGTGGCAAGCGTACATTCAAAGTAGGTGACCAGTTTGCAGCACCAAGAATTAGGGGTTTTCAAAGATGCACAATCTTTTAGAATGATCAGGCTCCTGGCAAGATTGGTCGGGTGATGTTCACACCAGTCAAGCTAGAATGCGAATCAATCTGGGCTCCTTTTAGTCAATGAAGAAGAGTGGGGTGCTGAGGAGAAACTGTGAGCAGGGTGGCACTGGCAGTTAGAAAGTATGGGTGTATGTTCTTCTAAGTTATTGACGTTTTTAGCATTATGTTTAATAAGTGAGTATCTCAAAGGGATTTTATTTTCACCTTTCAGCACCCATTCCCCTACCCTACCCTCATTACCATGGAGCTCACCTCTGCTTCTCCTACCTTTGCAGGTGTGACATCTCTCCAGGTCCTTCATGGTGCGCTCCACCATTGTCTCTACACCATTGCTCCACATATCTTCTGAACATGGGGGAAAATGAGGATGAGAAGCAGGCCCAGGCTGGGCAGATTTTTGAGAATTTTGTCCAGGCTTCCACCTGTAAAGGCACTCTCCAGGCCTTCAACATCCTCACACGACACCTGGACCTGGATCCTCAGGACCACCGAAACTTTTATTCCAAGCTCAAGGCCAAGGTGACTACCTGGAAGGCCAAGGCCCTATGGTACAAATTGGACAAGCGTGGATCCCACAAAGAATACAATCGGGGGAAGGCATGTCTGAATACCAAGGTAGGGAAAATGGACACTTTTTTTACCCTGTGCTTCCTATGGGCTGACTTGTGGAGAGGGTAGGAAGTGGGTGTTATTTTGCCATCAGAAGGTTCTTGACAGGTGTGGTTATGTTTTATTTGTCTTGCTCAGTAGAAGGTTCCATTTGTTTGTCCTTGTGTAGCTTATCCTGGTTGGGAGCTTCCATCTTATCATGGCGGCCTCAGCAACCCTCTACAAAGCAAGGTAGAGGGAATGAAGCAAACACTTTCCATTATCTTACTTCTACAGTTATAACCACTTAGTTATTACTTGTAGTCGCTTCTGCTTTTTGGTCAACTTCTTGTGCTAGTGCTAGATTCTTTATGTGCATGGTTTCCTTGAACATCAGAAATAGTCCTTTGAACTATTTAAGAGATAAGGAGACCTGGAATTATCTTGCCCAATCACACAAGTAGGAGGTAGCCTTGCTCTAGTTCTAGTACTTAAACCCTAAATTCCATGGAGATACATACACAAAGAGCTGTGTTCTTTCAACATTTTAAAAGGTTCCCTCAACTTTTAATTAACTGGCTAGTGGGTCTTTGATTTTTGTTGCCTTTTCTTCCTTTTCTCTTTCTCTCTCCTCATATTTCGGTATTCTCCACTTCCCCAGGATGCCTTTTCCTGCCCAGGATCCTGCTTATCGTTAGCCCTTGACAAGCTGATGATTTGCCCCATTGTCTGGCCACACGTAACATCTGTGAACACCGGGCTGACCAGCACAGCTCCTCTCCAGTGTCTCCCAAATGCCTACCACCAAATGGGGCAGTTAGAAATCAGCCCTGGGCATTGGTCCAGGCTGTATGTTTAGGTTAAAAGTGATTGTGCTGTATTTAAACCTCACAGGAGGTAGCTCAGCCAGAGCCTTTGGAATTCTAATCGGTGCCAATCCCAGACAAGAGGATTGAACTCTCCATGGCGATTAGAACTGTTGTGTTTTTGTTTTGGTGATGAGGAGTGGTTGAGTCCACCGTGGGAGATGGCTGCTTTCCTTTGCCCTGGGGAAGACAGCTGCCAAACTTCCCAGAGCCTGGGGCTCCCTGACTCTACAGGACATAGGAAGAGCATTCCATCAGGCCTAACACACTTGATGACTGTAGCTGAGAGCATATCAGCCATCTAAGTGGGGCTGCTGGTAACTTGCCAGCTTCAGCATTGTGCCAAAGAGATGAAAATGTTAAAGAGAAAGGGGGAGAAAGAGGGACAAGCATCCTTGGTGTCATGCCCACCCAGCTCTTCCCTTTCTCCTTGGTACTTCACTACTCATCATTCACTGGGCAGCTCCTTAGACTTTTTAACTTATCAAGTGTTACCATTCCCAGTAATTGTATATGATGACCTTCTTTCTCAAAAGTCCTGTAGAAGTCAAATGACTGGCTGCAACGTGTTTTCTTAAGCATTGTATTCAGAGCTCTTTTTTTTAGCATATACCATTGCCATATCCACCCAACAGTTTTTGAGGTGAATTTCCTAGTGATCTGAAAGCACATCTTCAGAGGGATTCAGCCAGTAAGAGAACAGCCACCATGAAAGTGTCCTTTTAAACATTGCCTGTTGATTACTTAGGCTGTATGGCCAGCTCCTATGTTGCAAACTTTGATGATCTGAAAGAGAGAAGTCACCACATCATGTGATTAGCAGACCATATTTGGTGCCTGAGCTATCTAGAGAAAGAATTAACATCTTCAGTGATGCTGACTAAGAATGGTTCTTGCCCACGAGTCTTATGCCTTGCTTATGAGGAAGAATATACACAACAGATGCATGCTGTCTATCTCATAAAAAGCTACACAGACCCTGCAGAGTGGAAGGTACATTTGGAAATGCACTCTATGGCAGTGACTGTTAGACCACCCTAGCCGCAGGTTTCAGAACCCAACCCAAACTAACTTAGGCAGAATAGGAAAATCCAGACACTCCGTCTCCCATCTTCTCTTGTCTGTCTCTGGGCTATTTTGCCTGTGTTCGCTCCCTTCTCCCCTTCTGCAGACAGATTTTCTCCCCATTGGTAGTCTCTAGTTTGTATCTTCATAGCTCCCTGGCCCAAAAGGCTAGAAACTTTCTTTTTCTGCTCAATGTTGACAACAAACCTGAGGGAAAGATTGATTGCCCCACCATTGGATCAATCCTGTGGACAAAGCCAGGGGATCTGACTTTCTAGCATCACATGATTGATGCGAGGGAAGAGCAGGTCCTCAAGGACATGAAGATGTGAGACAGAAAAACAACAGGTGTCCAGACAGTAACTTTATTTGTATTTCTGGCTACAGTACATGTTCTCTTCATATTGAACTCACATGGTTACAGGTTCTTTTCATATTGAACTCACGTCGAACTCTCCCAAAGTCTGATCCTGGTACTCCTTGTTATCAGCCAAGCAGAACACAAAGCATGGGTCCCTCCTCCCCAGACTTGAACAGGCACTGTCCTGCTCACATACTTCTTTAGGTATCCTTTGGTGTGGTAGTTTCTGCTGAGTATTAGCCAAACAAGAAATGCTAGGCATTAGTGTGCACGTGGCTGATCATTAAGCTAAGCCATATAAAACAGGTAAGTCAGGTGTAAGGCAGAGAGCCAAGTTTCTAATTAGCCACAGAGAGGGCAGGAATAAGTGAACTATAGCCAGAACCCCCACCTTTGCACTTTGGACACCCTACCTTTGGACACTTCTCAGCACCATCTATAATGAGTGAGTTTCAGCATTTCACAAACATTTATCAGCCCCTACCTTGTGCTAAGTGCTAAGTATGTGCTGCTCCTTTTATGTTAGCAGTGAGTGAGTGTGTGTGTGTATCTGTGTGTCTGTCTGTCTGTCTGTCTGTGTCTGTATTGTTGACTGATGGTGGGGGAGGATGGATGACCAGGACCTGTTTGGAGCAGAAGACCCTGGTGGAGGTGACAAAGAGAAGAACCTAGAAGGTCTCTAGACAGTGACTTTAGCACCCAGTTGCATAACATTACATTAACAATGTTTATTATTGATTATTATTTTATAAGGCACTTGATAATTCTTTCCTTGGGTGTGGTCTGTTTGGATAAGAATGGAGTAAATGGAGATCAAGCCAAATTGACTCTTTCAGGAACTGATACTGGCTCTGCAATAGGGTTATGCCCAGATTACTTGCCACAGCCAATGGTGTAGTGTTCCCGGGGAAAACAACCCCGAAGAAAATGCAATATATAATCTAAGTACTGAAATTGCCACCATCACAGAATGGAGACTTGTCATTTATTTTTTAATGCACATTTAATGCTAGACTCTTGAGAGACTAATGAGAGATTGTTAAATGCAAATCTCTGCATTTGATAGGTGATCTACAAGGTGCCTAAAGCTGAAGCTAGTGGGTGGCACTGCAGGATTTGGACTCTGTTGGTTTGCTTGTATTTTCTTTTGTTTGTTCATTCAATGGCTGTTTTCAGTGTACTGCACCTTACTATGCATTTGGCAGAACAGATAGTTTGAGAGATGACTAAGAAGTTGTTCGCACTTGAGCTTTCTGGAGAGGAGACAGAAATGTCATTGTGTCTGTATTTATTCACTTGTTGAATCATTCATGAGGTGAAAATTATTGAGTAGCTGTCATGTGCCAGGTACTTGTCCAGGCATCTTTCAGTTACTTAATAGGCCAGTAGCCTGGGACAAGTTGCTTCAATCTCTGATCCTCAGTAGTGTTCTCTGTAAAATGAGGATAATAATGGCACATCCTCATGGAGTTTCTGTGATTAAGGTAATCTTTACAAAGAGTTTAATGCTGCTTGGTACATAATAAATGTTCACTAAGCACTGAACCATCATTATTAATATCTTAAGTGCTATAAGAGAGGTATATGCCCTGTGCTGCAATAGTACAGGAAAACAAATGCCTACGTGTGATCAGAGTAGTCTGAAGATGCTTCCTGGAAGAGGAAGTATGATTGGAGCTACACAGATGATTAGGAGTTGGCCTTGCAGATCTAAGGGAGCAATTAGAGGGAACATAAGGCAGAGAGAAACATTTTGGGAAGACTGTGTTGTTTGTGTGAAAGGAATGAATGTGCATGTGGGGGAGAGAGGAAGGTGAGAGCAAGTGCAAGAGGAAGTGAATGGCTGGTGGGAGATCAGAGAGAAAGCCCTCCCATAGCCAGATGACTGGAGGACCACTGATGATCAGTCTGTTGATT
The DNA here is from genome assembly GCA_004024945.1 of Uropsilus gracilis. Taxonomy (NCBI): domain Eukaryota; kingdom Metazoa; phylum Chordata; class Mammalia; order Eulipotyphla; family Talpidae; genus Uropsilus; species Uropsilus gracilis. The sequence goes on from PVHY01002762.1 coordinate 29,597, forward strand.
CCCAGTCTAAGATATTTCTACCAACCTCCATGGGGTTGCTCAGTAATCACAGGTAACCAACTTAGACTCTGAAAGGTTTGTACATCATTGCCATAAAAACATGCTTGTAGGAAATGACTCATGAACTCTTGTTACCAACTGAAATGGAGCCAACCTATATTACAAAAATGCTTAGATAATCTTGTTAGAAGGCAATACCTGTGCACATCCGGTAGGGTCACCAGTCACCTTTTACTCCCAAATGTAACCATAGCCAACACTGTCTGTTCAATGGCTCCCCAGTGGGGGACAGCTTGGGTGAGGTTATGGGTAATCTTGCAGCCCAACTCAGCATTGAGATCCTAAAATTCATGAGCAGAGCACAGTGGGAGGCAGGGAGGGTGGAGAGGGTAAAGCAGGGAGGAGTGAAGCTGGGAGCGGAAGGTGGCTGTCTCTTGGACTAGATAAGCCTATCTGACATTCCGGACCTCTGAAATCACCCACCATTGTCCTCTAAGCCAGGCTGACTGAGGCATGTCAAGGGCTGCCTTGCCTAATATGGCAGTTGTAGGCACAACCCATATAGCAGAAGATGGCTGCTTGGGGTGAAATTCTGAACTAGTTGAACAGAAAAGCTTTGATGAACTCCAGATCTGTCCACTTACCTTGAACATTGCTACTTTGGACAATCTGGAAAGCCTGACTTACCAGTCAAGGTGTGTTAACTACTACATGTGCCCCACAGCTCACATGGAGTAGTGGGATATGTGTTGCACATTATATATGAGCTTCAGCAAATTTATTTCCCAACAAAATTAAAGTGAGGAGAAAAAAATCCTGGGCTTTGGCTCCCTTCACAGGAAGTGCTTAATCCAGGTTCACAGTGGTTCATTTTATAGAGACATTTATATATGAAGGTTTGTTTTTATCTTTTTAAGAAAAAGCTGATTTGCTAGCTTTCATTTAAAAAGAAATGCATTCTTATTATAAAAATACAACTCAAGCAAATATACCATGAAAGAAGTCTCTCTTCTCCAGGCTCCCTTCTCCCCTGCTTAGAGACCACTGCACTATATCTCCTGGGTAGCCTTCCTGAAAGTCTTTGTATGTGCATGTGTGCACACACATGTGCCCATGCATATACGTAAATGCACACTCCTGTTTTCTTAATGGAAGATTTTTTTACCTATTTGTTGTGCACCTTGCTTTTTCTACTCAAAACTGTATCTTAGAGATTGTTTTCATTATGCTTTCCCATTTATATCTAGCTCACGATTCATTTGACCGCTTATATTGTGTATTAAAGAGCATACTGCTCTTTTAGAAAGTACTGCTGTACACTTCCTCATGTGTATTTTGTGCATACATGAAAGCATATCTTGTGGGACATCTTGTCAATAGAAATAAAGGATTTCTGAGTCAAAAGATGTGTACCTTGCACTGAAAATATCTTAGATGTGGTCAAATTCTCTGTAAGTTCTCCCAGTGGTCATTCCCAACCATGGTGCAAGAGAATGTCTAGAAGAGTTCATCTTCAGATGAATTCACCATGGCAGGATGGTGCCTACTAGAATTTCCTTGGCCTTGCTGAGTACTACTGGAGTGGACTCCTCTGCGTCCTGGAGTCTGGGGAGTGTCTTTGAATGGGGTCACTGAGTGAAGAACAGTCCAACAACAATATGCCAGGGATGACTGCCACCCTCATAACAATCACAGTCACAACCATTTCATTGCTGTTACCACCTAACACTCACACAGTGCTTTGTGATTGAAAAGAAATTACATCTATGTGGTCTCATTAAGCAGTTTGCTTTATCAGTAAAAGATGAAGGAAGGCTCTTTAAAAGAACAAATAGCAATGTATACTTTCCTCTTCAAAATGACATCAAATAACAGGTGCTTTCATAACTCTAGTCAACAGGGCTGTACTGTCTATGCTGAACCAGCATCTCTTCCTGATTTAGTGAACTTGTTCTCTTTATGAATCTGATTAAACCAGTGTCACCTATTCTTGGATTCCTCCCTGACCTCTTCTTACTTACACCTTCTCTTAATTCATCCTTGGTTGGGTTTAGTGCTCCCTGTGGTCTCCCAGATCAGTCCAATTGATATTTTGATATATTGTTGTCCCTCATAGATTCCTTTACAGGAGTATCTTTTTCCCACTCTCTGAAGTAAGGGACTGTGACTGACATATCCCTGGGTCTTCAGTACCAACATGACACTTATCACTGGAAAGATGCTTCAGAACTAGATGAATGAACGCTGTATCTTAGAAGGTTTCTTTGGGAACTGTACAAATAGTGTACCAAAACATATATAGTTTTTCTTTCTGAAGCTGTATTGGGTGAGGATTGGTATTTCTAAGCCTTGATAGTGAGTTTGAAGAAGACAGCAGCTGCAAATTCTTTTATTTTCTTATTTAAACATCTGTCCAGATTTGCATGTAAACTTTGTTCTCTGGTTACCCTTTCCCTGTGGTGTGGGGATGATGAGCTCTGTCTTGTCTAGTTTTTGACTAGAGTCTGGCTGCTGGTGGAGCTTTTGAGTGGGACAGAGAAATTGAACAGTAGGCCTAAGAACTAAAGGGCTGGATGTCCTTTTTCTTGCAGAAAAGAGAAAACCCTCTTGCCCACCCAGAAAACCCTGGCCCACCCAGAGTTGCTGGCCCACCCACAAGACTTTTGGGAAGCTCTGGCCAGGATTATCCAAATAAATGTATGCCACTGGAAACCATAAAGCAAGTTCATGCTCTGGTTCCCGGACTGGAAAGTTTCCCCTGGCTTCCCTCTTCCCTGCTCACAGGAGCACAGGAGACTCTTGGTCTGTTTTGCTTTTTTTTTTTTAATGAAGAGAAACTATCTTGGAGATTAGTATGTTCCATGGTTGGGGATTTTTCACCTTTGATTACTATGTCTGTCTACCTTATAGTTAACTGGGCTGACTACCAGATTGAGTTCAACGCCCTGCCACAGGGCAGGTCCTAGGAATTTCACTGGCCCCAGTTCTTAGGGTGTTTTCTTTGAAGCAAAAAGATTGTACATGGGAACCAATAACTGAACACCTGACTGCAGACACTTCAGTCATGCATTACTATGTCTTAGTCAATGACAGACCTCATATATTGTAGTGATCCCAATAGCCTGTACCATTGCACTTAGGTTTGTAACAGCTGTACCATCCAGGTTTGTGTAATATTTGCACAACAGTGAAATTGGCTAATGACCCATTTCTCAGAACATATCCCTGTTGTTAGTATTGCATAACTATAGGGGCTTATTTTTTAACCAGGTATCACTAGAGAGATAGTGGTTGGAGTTTCTCTGACTATATTCTTTATACTTCTCCTGGTTAATGGGTTCCAGTGGGGAGATAATGTGAGTCACTAATGGAATTTGAATTTTTTATGATTAAAAAAGTGAAAAGAAATGTTAAGATTTAATTTAACAATACAGCTTATTTCGTCTACTATTGCCACAATATTTCAACATATAATCAATAGAAGAAACATTACTGAGATTTTTTTTTCTTTTAAAAAATGAAGTCTGAAATCCTGTGTGTGTTTTAGAGCTCATCTCAATTCAGATGAAACACTTTTAGTGCCCAACACCACAAATTGAAAGTGTAGTTCTAGATGCTCCTTAATGCCTGTCACCCTGTTATCACAAGAAGACTGCTGCATCTCCAGCCATTAAATCTGCTTTTAAAGAAGAAGGTGAAGCTCTACCTATATACAATGCCTTATCATGTAGGCAAAAGTATTCCCAAAAATCCATCAAAGTGGAAGTTCCATTGGGAACAGGATTTTAATCTATATATTCATTGCTGATTCCCTAGCACCTAGAATAATGCCTAATGCATAGTAGGTATTTGTTGTAGTCTGAGTTCTTCAAAAGCAGATGCTTACAGGATGCTTGGAATGTAAGTTGTTCATTAGCAATCAACACTTATGAAAGGAATGGGGAAGGAAAAAGGATTAATCAGAAGAAGTAAACTACAAGAGAACCAAATGCCTATAGATTCAAACAATTAGATCTTTTCCTACTTGGCTTTTCAGCAAATGAGTCTTGTTAGAGACAAGGGTAGGCAGCTACATAGATCTCAGTTTTGATATAGAGTGGTATGCCTACCAGCTGCTGGTTTTTTAAAAACACATTTAACATATAAACCAATCAACTAGAGTACTCTATAACATATATAGTTTTAAAAGTGTATAAGGGGAATAACTTGTACATATAGTAATATAGTATATACATGTGTTCTGATCATACATGTATGCACCTTGATTACATATAGTATTATATTCCATTAAAAATTATTCCCCTTTAATATCTATTAACTTCTTGAGGAATAAACCAAATGTTTTTAACTTCGGGGCCTGTTCAGTGCCATTAGCTATGTGGAACATATTTTCCTATAACCTGGTGTTCTCAACACCCCCTCTTTTCCATCATTGTCTTGGTAGAAATATAGGTAGCAAGCGATCACCAAAAGATTGTCTATGGGAATTCAGCACCGGGAAGAATTTTATTCTCCAATCCTTTCTCCAGGAAGAGCTGTATAATCCAAGAACCTGGGGGAAATTCCTTCATGTACAGATCTGCAGAATGAGTCCATGGAGGTTTCCTCTCCCCTTCCCCCAGGAACTTGTTTCTCTGCAGCTGTTCATTGCTCTCTCTAGCATCAAGAAACTGATCTCTTCTATCTATTTCCCTTCACTCCTGATTTGTGTTTTCTTTACACACACACACACACACACACACACACACACAGAGAGCATAAAATCTGCCATTTCACTGTTCTGAGTGTATAATTTAGCATCATTAGTAATATTCAGTGTTTTACTACCATTACCAATTTTTGTTTTCAAATTGTTCATTGTCCCAAACAGAAACTCTGTACCTTTTAAGAATAACATCCCATCCCTCCACTCTTAGCCCCTCTCATCTCTGTTCTACTTACTATCTCTACAGCTTCCCATGCTAGGAATTCATGTAAGTGGAATTATGTAATAATCTGCCTTGAGAATAATGTTCTCAGGCTCATTTGTGTGGCAGCCTATGTCAGGACTTCACTCCTATTTTTTTTTCAATTTTAAAAATATGTTTTATATGCCCTAGTTGATCAAAAATGTCATTTCAACATGCAATCACTATAGAAGTTATTAATAAGATATCTTACATTTTTGTACTCAAACTTGAAATCTGGTGTGTATTTTACTCTGACACACCTCCACTTCCATACTAAATTTTAATCAGAAATATTTAATCTGTATTTAAATGTCATAAATCTTAGAATTATAAAAGTAGATATATAGAGCTAGGTCATTCAGCTAGCTTTCCAGGAAGTAAATTGAGTGTGAGTGTTTTGATTGTGATAAAATATACACACCATAAGATTTACCATTTTAGGCACTTTTAAGTCTACTGTTTAGTGTCATTAAGCATATTCACCTTGTTATGTAAACATCACACCATTCTTTTCACCAAACCTTTCCTAAATCACATACTCACTAAATAGTATCTCCCACTTTCCACTGCCACCAGCTCCAGCCCATCACCACCATCATCCTTTCTGGTTCCTTGACTGTTCAAGGTACTTCATTTAGCTTCTGTCCTCAAGGCTCACCTATGCTGCGGTGTGGGTGCTCCCTTCCTTTTTAAGCCCAAATGAAACAGTTCACTGTAGGTACATTCCTTGTTGTGTTCTCCATGCCCTCACTGATGGATCATTGGGGCTTGTTTCCACCTTTTGGCTACTGTGAATAATGCTGCAGTGAACACTGGCATATGAATATCAGTTCAAATTTCTGCTTTCAGTTCTTTGGCGGTACTTACCTTGGAGTAGATGTGTTGAATCATATAGTTGTTCTGTGTTTAACTTTCTGAGGAACCCTACACCCAGTCTATTTCCATTGACTCTTATTTTTTAAATTGTTCTTAAGTTACATTTCTTGCAATTATCAAATGATTAAAAAAATCATGTGACTCTCTGTTACATGCCAGACACCAGGAATATAGTAGAACACAGAATATCACTCTTGGTGTTTGTATTCTTCCCAGTGAAAGACAGACAAATTAACATGTGTGGCCTGAGTGTGCATGCTTGCTTGTGCGTGTTGGTGGGTGGTTGTAAGTGTAGTGGAGAAAATAAAGATGCAAATGCAGGGTGAGGAAAGTGTGGGTGTCTGGAGCATAGGTGGGCTGTTATTTCCTACAGGACATGCTTGGGGGAGCTTCTATAGAAGGTGACATTTGAGCAGAGGGGAGAGAATTCTAAATACAAGGAGCAGCAACAGATGCAGCATTGCTGATGTATGGGTATGCTCAGTTTGCTCTCAGAGCAGTGAGGAGGCTGATGTAGCTGGCAGGAGCCAGGTGGCAGTGGTAAGAGATGAGCCAGGGTCTAGCAGGCTAGAAACCATTGGAAGAACTTGGCCTTTTACTCTGAGGTTTTTGAGCAGAGAATCATATGATCTCATTTCCTCATGGAAGAAATTTCAAAATCTTTGGATGAAAAATAAAGTAAAGGTAGTCTAAAGTCTCTCCCATCTGTAACAGCTGTCTCAGGCCTAAGGAATTTATTGCCTCCTGTCCTATCTCAGAGTAACTGCCTGTTCTTTCCTCAGACAGCAGTGAGGGACAGGCTAAAACCAGACTTGCAGCCAAGGTGGCATTCGACCTGGTTATTCTGAAATAAAATCTTCCTGGAAGAAAAAAAATCCTCCTGAATGTTCACACCACTTAACACTTCCCAAGAGGGAGTTCATTCATTCATTAATTTGTTCATTTACTCACTCATTCTTCACTCACTTAGTGCCCAACTAAATGGGTACTGAAGTGCCAACTTTATATCTCTTCAGGGAGAAGGCTGAAGGCTACAGAGAAGATACCAAAGCTGTTGGTGCTCTCCTTCCAGTCAGGAGAGGACAGAAATAAAGGAGAGAATAGTGTGACTGGAGCACTGTGATAGAATCGGCAGAGTAGAGTTGGTTTTAGAGAGGTAAATCAGTCAGCTTGGAAAAGAGCTGGTTGCCCAGAAGACAGGTGCCAAGGCACCTGAGATGGGACAATTCAGCCAGAGTGAAGTAGAAATCCAGGGTGTCCAAGAGAAGCCCAGGGTGGAGTGAGCAGAGAGCAGGGGAGAAGGGTGCCAAGGTGAGACTGTGGGGTGGGTTGGCAGGAAGCAGATCCCAGAAGATCCTGTCATGTAGTTCATTGTAACAAGTTCAGATTAATTTATTCTATGAACTCAGTTTTCTGAGTATTAGTTCCACTGCTTACTCAGCAGCACGACAATGCCTCTTGGAGTCTCTATTTCTTCGTGTCTGAAATGGGACTAATGAGGTAATAGTCATTATCTCATAGGGCTGTTAGTGAAGGTTATATGGGAAATGCATTTGATGGCACTGGCAACTGTTAATTACCTCCTCCTCCTTGAAACTATCCCCCTCGATTTGTGATGCAACTTTTTTGATCCATTGTTTAAGGTCACTCATGCTCTTTCCCCTTTTCCATAGCACCCATGTGGTGTGCTCCCTGGGTTTGTCCCTGATGCCTACTGGTTCTGCTGACTGTGCTTTCTCAGGGGAAATCTTAGCCATGCTCGACTAGTACCCCCCATGAAGATGACTTGCTATGCCTGTGCCATTGTACCCCTTGAGTCCCACAGCCCCCTTTAAATACCTGAGGGACAGCACCAGGATCCCTTTAAGCCACACTCACCATCTTCTTGCAGCCTGTGTCTCTTCCTCTGTGTCTTCAATTCCTGAAGACTCCAAACCCTCAATCACCTTGAACTCCCATCTTCTTTCTGGCCCCACAGCCAATCCATTGGTGAGTCCTGTCACAAGTTAGTTTACAGTTTCACTCATATCCTCTTCTCCCCACCCCAGCTCCATTTTCCACTTCTCCTGTCATAATCTCTTATCTAATGATTGCAGTCACTGGACTCTGAGATCTCTGCTTGCCTTTCCTCCTGTGCAGCTCAGTGACTCACCTCTGCAGTCATCCTTCCATCCAAACCTAGCACACTTGTTCATCTTTGCTCAGATCCCAGACCCCCAGCACCTGCTACATGTCCCACCCTCACCCCTACCCCGGTTTGGTGTCCACTCTGATGGGTCTGTCTCCTACTCATAGCTTGTTTCCTAGAACCCCCTTCACATAGCTCTCATACTGGCCATACTCCTGCTACTCTCAGCCTCCCCACCTTCCCCTGGCCAGTGTTTCTAGCAGCCCAACCTCCTACCTCTTGGAATTTGTCAATGTTGGTGGATCCAGTAGCTTCCACCTCCGACCCCAAAACCCCTCGCCAGGGCCACACCTAAGAGTTTGCCAGCACCTGCAGCTGCTTCTGTGGGCATTGCTCCTCTGACCAGAACCCCAAGCCTCTGCTTTTCTCACTGGGCCTCTTTCACAAAACCTGCTTCCCACCCAGATTTCCATGTCAGTCAACTCCTCTGTTTCCCACCCATCTGTCAGACTAGTCTCCCTTTACTGGTCCTGGAACCCAGGGTTCTGTCCTTAAAATCCTGCTCACAGCTTCTCAAATGTCCTGAGCCCACCTCCAGAGAGCTCTGCCCTGCCCTCCAGGCTGCCTGCAACTGGAAGGAAGCAGCAAGCCCCACTCATGATCTCAGTACCTGGCTACCACAGCTTAGCACTGAGCAGCTTGTGCAGCCAGGTTGTTGTTTACAAAAGTCTCTCTAGTTTCCTATTCTGTGACAGTTTCCACAGTGCCTGTTCCCATGCCTCACCTTCCTCTCTACTTCTTCAGGCCCTTCCCTTTAAACTGTCATCCTCTCTTATTCCCAATTCACTATAGCCACTGTGCCAGTAGAAATGCTGGGGGCCATGGAACCAGCCAAGACCATCACTAGCATCACTCCTTGTCTGCTGGACAATTCACGCATAGCAGGTCACCATATCCAGAAACTCTTCTCTGTAGAGAGATACTGTCATGATCCCTGAGTCTTGCACCTTTGAGATTGGGGGGCAAGTGGGCAGGAAGAATGTGGGCTGTGAAGTTTCCCTGCAAAAACCTTTGCAAGTAATTGCAAACCTGAGTTTTAACAGGTCCAAATCCTGTTCCTGTATTTTCTTGGCAGGAAGGTTTTCCACAAAGAGCTTGCCACTGACCTTTTCTCTGCAGTTGCTCAGCTCATCAACAGCTGTGCATGGCATTGAATTATGATCCCCTGTTGTGCTGAGGAGCGTCTTATATGTTTTCCCTCAGGGGCTCCAGCTCATATTGAGCAACTTACTGTTAGAATCTAGTGATGCGTCACAATAATATAAAGTTTCTGCTCACAAAACGGTTTTGCACCCAACATTTTATTTGATTCAGTAACTGAACTTATATTATCATCTCCAACTATATAGTTGGAGAAATTGGGGCTTAATTAGGATAAAGAATTTCCCTGGAATTTTATAGGAATAAATGGAAGAATTCATGAATGTTCAAGACCAGAGGTCCCAGAAATTATTGTCCAGTTGCCTGATCTCTGTTTAAGGATGTCAGTACAGATAACGACTCTGGGAAATATACAAAATTCACTGCACCTCCAATCCACACCATTTCTTTACCACTCAGTGTTGGTGGTGAGAATGCTGAGAACTCAGACACTTTTTTCTTTTCTTTTCTTTTTCTCTTAATTTCCTTCCTTCCTTTCTCTCTTAGATCAAATGCACACTTCTTTATTTTCTAAAGAAATCTTAACTGAAATATTTGATGTGGACAACTTTTCTTTCTATCCATGAATTTTCAATTTTAAAACTTCATCTTTAAGTTATTAGAGGTTCTCAGTTAACATCCAATACCGTGAATCTGTGTGATGAACTTGGAGCTTTAAATTTGGGGTTAAAGACAGTCCTTGACTCTTTATATCAGCTCCAGCATCCAATTTATTTTGTTTCATTTATATAGATTTACAATAGAGTTTCAAGTAAAATCATTTTTAACAGCTTGTTTTGCAATCTCTCCAGTATCAGGGGTCCAGAAATTGCAATATGTAGTAGGCAAATGTGTCTGACTTGATTTACGATTCAACTTTAAAACCAATTTTTTTTTCAAAAGTTGCATTTCCTTGGTGACACATGATGGAAAGCATCTTTTAATATGAGCATTTACTATCTATTGTGGGATGGAGGGGAGATGCAGGGAGGGAGGGTCACGGGAGGGAGGGAAAGAGTAAGGGAGAGAGAGAGAGAATATCTTCAGAAACTTAAAGGAAAAAATCCATTTTTACTAACCTCAAACTGAAATGTAGCATTTTCCTCAACCATGAATGTGGGCCGCAACCCTCCGTTAGGAGTGCCCAAGAGCTTGTCACCAATGGAAGTCACAGCTATATTAATTCAGGTATCTCAATCTGTGGTTTGCACTTACTGCTATTTGGAAATTATATAAAGTGCTTGCCCTTCAGTTAGATCTTATTAAACTGTTGTTAGCTGTGTTAAATGTGTTAACATTGTTCTGTGCATTTCTATTCTGAGACAGTATCCAGAAGTACACTGGATTACCGGATGGCGTAAAATGGTTAATATCCCCAAGTCTTGACATAGCAGAGCTGAGCTCTAGTGTCATGGGCAGTCTGGGATCCACCAGTATGGGGCAGTGCTGGGGACTTGCTAGCAAGAGCCTAGGAGGAACCCTGTTCAGATTGCTCCTCCTCCAGTGACCCTGGGCCCACCGCTCTCATGACTTGACTTACAAGTTCCTCATCTGGAAAGTGACAATATTAAAACATTCCTTGCAGCTCTGATCCTAGTGTGTAGAAAGTCTGCAAAAACATAAATATCTTTCCCCTTTCCTCCCCATTGTGTCAGGTCAGCTCTCGTGTGATAGGAGAGGTTTTAGCAAATGGCACTAAGATGTGTTTCGCTTAGATGTGTTGTGATCCTGTGTCTTTTAATTAAGGCCAAACCAGCCCCCTGTTGGATTCAGAGCTGGTGGCTCCTCGCTGAAGCAGCAGGGAGAATTGGAGGTTCTCAGACCTTTCCTGGCCTTTCGGCTGTCCACCTTGAATTTTCCTGGCTCAGCTCCAGGCTGAGCACATGGGTTGGGAATGCGTAGGCTGATCTGCTCCCTGGAGTGCCTGTGAAAGGCCTTGGGTATAACGTGCTTTGAGAACAGTCCCTATGCTTAGTGTCTGGAACAGTTGATAGCAAACCTGGGAAACACATTATTCATTGTCTTTGGTGGCTCTGAAGACCTGTGTCTACCCTCCTGCTTCTTCATCTGTTGTTTCAAGCCAATGTTCTTAGATGGGAAAATGTAGCCTATTGTTGTCTTAGTGAGAAGGTGCTAAAGTGACGGAAAGCTTCTTGGTAGAGGAAGCAAGGCATATGGGGGAAAGTGGCTCCGTGCCACCAAGAAACCATATCCTGCTCCTTTCTTGTTTTTCTTAATTAAGTGCTGAATCAAAAAGGGTTTTATGGTCACTGGGTTGAGATGACATACACCGTGGTCTTGTTTTTCGGTTGTTTAACTACCCTGGACATTGGAACTGTGCTCTGTCCCATCTCGATTTGCAGAGAGGGTAAAGAGATTTGGTGTGCCGGCTGATGACTGCACTGCGCGTTAAAGCTGCTAGAGGCTCAGCTGGTGGGACTCCTTGTAGTACAGTGAGGGGAAGGGGGTCATTCATGCTTTGCATTTCCTCCTCTCTGTCACAGCCCAGGCATGGAACCTGAACTCTGGCTTAAGCCCAAAATTTAACCACTTCTGCTCCCCATGGCCCAAGAGAGGAGTGTGCATGGCTCTGTGACTGAGTTGAACAAGCCAAGAGGGCTTGGTGATTTATGTCTTAGTATCCCCAATAGCATGCTGACTGGGGACTGTGGAGGTGAGGGGGACATCTTAGAATGTGGGAGTGTTAGGAGTGTATCAAGGGCTCACTACCCTTGAGGTGCTCACTTTTTCATGCCAAGAAGTAAGATAGGGGTGCGGGCGTTATGCCTGACAGCATGGTCTTTGAGGCTGAGACCAGTCTGGGTTACATCTCATTTATCTCCATGATGACTCTGTGGACACTGGCATATTATTTAACTTCTCTGTTCAGTTTCCTCAATTGTAAAATGGGGAAACAATGGTACCCAACTCAGAGGATGGTTGTAGGACTTGAATAAATTAATATGTGAAGCACTTACAAGTACTTGACTCAGTGTAGGGCTCTTGGGCAGTGTTACTGTTGGTCAGGGTAAGACAGGAGGTTTCTTTATCCCCTGTTTGCCTTCCTGCCTGGTGAGCTGCTCCTGGTTCACCATTCTCCTCATGGTTAAGTACAGGGGCCTGTGTTCCCGGGGAGGGCTCCACCACAGATCCTAACCTCTGCGCGCACTGCCATAGAGGCTGCAGAGTTGGTGTTTACTGTGTCTCTAAAATTCTAGTCCAGAAGAGATCAACTGGGGAAGGGGAAACCTCTAGACTCTCCAAGGGATAAGTAGCTCCTGAGCATTCTGCCCTCTAACTGTCTGAGAGAATGCTTGACATTTGGGTTTTGTGATGAGATTGTCTGGGCTCTGAGATTTCATAAATAGGTTCCAGACATTGTATTAAACCAAACTCATCTAGGTCTTTTCATATTTTTACTGACTCAGGAATGAGCTTGGGGGGATGACTGTGGATCCTGCACTTCAGTTTTTCAGAAGGTGGGCTGGGTAGAGGTTCATGGGGTGGTTAATAACAACAGTGGTAACCTACCCCCCACCAGCCCCTATAGTTCTGAGTTGCCTTGAGAGCTTGGTGCAGTTATCCCCATTGCTCAGAAGCCCTCCAAGTAGTTGAGTCTTCTGAGTCTCTCTGATTTAGTTTAGCCAGCAGGATTGGAGGGGTTCGGGGGGAAAAGGAAGCAAGGTTTCATGTGGCCTAGAACATAAAGAGGCAGATGGTTAAAAGAAGGGCACCTTGCTTGCCTACTGAAGACTCTGCCCCACAGGAAGAACTCATAAAGAGCTTGATTAGCAATGATCAGATTCCATTCAACACACACATACATATTTAGGGTCATAATGGCAGAGTTCCAAGTGCTGGAGATAGAGCGGTGAGCTCTCAATGAATGGCTGCAGCTGGAAGGAACACCATTCCTATTCCTATTGGAACCACGCAGAACTATTCCCCACGGTTTGGGTTCCAAAACACCTTTCCATTGCACAGACCCATTCCTCTTGTCCTAAGCCTCATGTGCTTTCTTCCAGTCCACATGACAGTCCAAACATCCATGAGCCACCCCTGCTGAGTCAGCGAGAGCAGGCTTCTAGCAACTCCTGTGAGTATAGTTACTACTGGTCCGATTTCATGGATAAACAGGCTGAGGCTGGAGGAGACCAGGGAGGTTGCTGAGTGGGTGAGCCTTTCAGTTCTTAGTTCTGTCCCAGGTCTCAGTGTTCTTTGCACTGTGCTACTCAACTCTCCCAGGGAAGCAGCTAGACATCCATGCTCACATGCAGGGTGGGCAACAGTAGAAGCTTTAAGAACTCTGGAGGCCTGGCAGAAACTGGGGTCACCCCCTCCACCCTGGTATGCATCTTATCAACTGCTTCAAATTGAACCCTAACCCTGTTGGCAATCATGTTTTCAAAATGCCAGCAAAGACTCTGTACCTTCACTATGTGCCAGACAGCATTCAGGCACATTGTAGATGCTTAACAAAGGAATTCTGAAACTAGAGGATGGGTCCCATTTCTCTGGATGGGGCCCTAGGTTCCTGGAGCTGGAAGGAGTTTCTTGAGCTCCCCACTTAGGAGGGAGATGGAAGCCTTGGAGCCAGCTGCAAGAGGAGGCGCTCCATATGCCAGGGACTGGGGCCTACGCTTCTGCTGGAAACTGTGGGAAGCAGTACAGAGCTCTTCAGTGCTTAAAAAGTGGGTTTTGAAAAACAAACAAGACCTTGCCTATGCAGGGATGAGGCAGAGGTTAGACAGGCTTTTTTGTTTTATTTTGTTTACTTTTTGATTTTTGGCTTAGTTGGAATAACAGACGAGGAGGAACTCTGTAAGTGGGCTTTATTCTCTTTCAAATTAGATTCATAAGCTTGTCTAGGGAACAATGTGCTCTCTGTATAAAGAGTAAGTTTAATATTATCATTGGTAAAAATAAAAAGCCTATATAAGGCTGAGCACGGTGGCATGTGCCTGTAAGCAACAGCTTATGGAGTCAAGGCAGGGTCTGGGGATCGCGGTTTGAGTCCCACCCAGGGGAACACAGCAAGACCTAGTCCCAAAAAATAGCTGGGTGTAGTGGCGCATGCCTGTAATCCTAGCTACCTGGGAAGCTGAGGCTGGGGTTAGCTTGAGTCCATGGTACCACAGACAAAGTGAGCCTGCGGTTCCATGGGCAAAAATAGTAAGACCTAGTCTCAAAAAAAAAAAAAAAAAGCCTATATAATTTGCGAATCCCTTGTCATATACACTGTGTGTGCATTCATACCTTCCTTTCAAGGCTATGCCATTGCGTACACCTACAGCACACAGTAGGACAACCCAGCTTGGCCTCAGTCTGTCCACCTGCGAAGTGAGGATGACATCTTCTATAGAGCCAGGATCTGGGGGCTTCGTTACACTTTTAAGGGAGTTGATACCAAGGTCATATTCCTCTTAATAGCTCAGTGCTGAGAGGGGGCTGAGTTGCCCTTGAAATTGCTGGGCAGTGAGAGGTGGCCAGGATAGGTGCCCAGAACTCCAAACATCAGCTCAGGTTGCATATCTTCTGAGCATGGAGTTGCTGAGTGAGCACTGAACTTACCTCTTTCTGGAGTCTAGCAGGAGCACTCGGACCCTAGGCCTGGGGGCAGGTGCACTGTGTAACAGGCTGTTCCCTCCCCCGCCCCCCTCACCTCCCACCCCTAACCTGCTTCTCAAAGAGATCTGACTGGTCCCTCATTGGCCAGTTGCTCCAAATGTCCAGGAGTGTGTTTCCACAGAGGATCTGAGAGAGCCCCACTCAGTGACTGAGCACCTCCCCTCCTTCCCTCTTCCAGCAGATCCCAAACCCCACTCCTCCAGTCTCTGCTTCCACTGAATCTTTTTGTTCTCTCCTCCATGAGGTCTCTCGCACCCCTTTTCCCTTTGTTTGTCTTTCTCTGTCTTCTTTTTGTTCCACTTGCTTTTCCTGTCTCTTCTTCCTTCCTCACTTTAATCCGATGAGCTGTTTGGTTTTTAATTGGAAAGGGCTTTCTGTTTCTTGTCCTTACGTAAGCGGTTGATTAGTTTACGGTTTCATATTCAAGGGTGTGGGGAAGCATCTCTAGGTTTTATTTTGGAATCATGTACTTCAGTTACTGCTTTTCCTGCTTAACTAGCTAGGGAACCCCCTGGCCCTGTCCAGCAGTGTGGTGCTGCATCTCCAGCCTCATGCTGAGGAGAGCAATGCTCTCCTCCTAGGGCAGCAGTGGATGAAGGAGGGAATAAACAAAGTTCAGACAGTGGCAAGCCCCAAGCCTTCCAGGCAAGGACCTGGATTTTCCTGGATCTGACTCGAGATTGACTCAGATGCTGTGGTTTTGAGGTCTTTGTTTCAGCAGTTTCTTTGGCTGGAATCGGTTCTGCGTCAGCCATGCTAGTAGAGGTGACCTGGGGTGTTCCCCAAATGGGGATGAGCTGTCTGTGTCTCTCTTGCTTCTTGACTTCTTGCTACTTTCCCAGGAGTCTGGTGGCAACTACCCAGAAAGCCTCAGCAACTCCCCTTTGTTTGAGTGACTGGGCCTACCACCCCCCTCCCTTACCTCCAACCCCTGGTCTCTCTGGTCTCCCCTCTGCCTCTCCTTGCCATCACTTCATCACTTCACCCTTATCCCATGGGGTAGAGGATTGTTCTCAAAGAGGGCAGTTCACAAGGGGGCAAGAAAGGAAAAGCTTGTGCTGCCCACCTTCCGGGAAGTTGTCCTCTGTATCTTCTGACCATTGTTCAGGGTTGCCTTTTGTTCCTGTCTCCACCCACTCATAAAAGTGGGTGAGCCCCTTCTTTCCCCTCCAGATCTGCGCTCTCCAATGCAGGAGCCACTAGCCACATGGCAAGGGCACTTGACATGTGACAAGTCCAAAGTGAGATGTGCTGTATGTGCAGAAAGCATACTTGATATCAAAGACTTAAGCATGAAAAAAATGGTTGTACACTACCTCATCAGTGTTTTTTATATTCATGATCTGCTGAAATGGTAATACTGTGGATAGTGAATTAAATTAAATATTTTTTAAATTAAGTTTGCCCTTTTTATTTTCTACCTCCAAAATGTGACCACTAGAAGTTTTTTAATTACAAGTGTGGCTCACATTATATTTCCATTACAATGGTTCTTAGCTGGTGGTGGTTTTGCCAGCCAGAACACTTGACAATATTCAGGAACATTATCAGTTGCCATGTTCAGAGGAAAGGTGGCTTCTTTTGTCTGATTATGGGAAGTAGGGGTGCTGCTAATCAGCCTGCTAGTCACATGACAGCCCCCACAACAATGACCCCATTCAAAATGTCAGGAGTACGAGAGCTGAGAAACCCATTCTGTTAACAACACTGATTCATTCTCGTTTTGTATAATCTACTTTCTTATGTGTAATGATTCCAGAATTGGCAGTGCTGGGGATTAGTAGGAAGAGCCGGAGTTAGATGCCTGGGACCATGGGCAGGTTACTTAACATGCCAGAACTTCTATATCAACATCTGTAAAATGGCTGTAATAGTACCCATGTTATACCTCTCTAGTCAGGATGGGATGAGATTGACATGCTCCATACCTGATACAGAGTAGACATCCACCAAGTAGAAGTTACTGTTACAGTTAAACATCTGTACCTCTTCCTCTGTGGGCTGTCTGAATCGATCATTGGGATTTTCACTCACCTTCTGGACCGTCTACGAGTATCTGACACTCAGCAAATTGAAAATGAAATTCATCATCTCCCTCTTCCTCTCCCACACACTGAATTTGTTCTTCCTGACTTTCCTCTGGGTGCACAATGGTACCACCCTCCCACTCCAAAAATCTGAGTCAGTTTCACTTCCTCTTCTCCCGCCTTCGACCAAATGTGTAATCTCTTAACATTTGTGGAGTGTGTCTCCTCCAACGCTCTTTTCCACTTCTGCTGAGTGAGAGCTGTTCCTCCAGCCTGAGCCTGCCTCATCCATGCCCAGCCTCTGCTCTTTCCCGCTCCCTCTCTCTGTTTGGCTGCTGAACTCTGTCTTGCTCAGCAATCCTCAGTGTCTTTTTCTCTTCCTAAAGTGGGAGAAGCTGCAGGCAGGAAATGTGGCTTGTCCATTGCTATTTTCTTGGCACCCAGCATGATGCCTAGGAAAAAGGTATTCCTTGGGTGTTTTCCCAGTGAAATCCTTTACCTCTTAATTCGTGGGTAGGATCAGGTAGTAACAGGTGCTAGGACAGTGGTTCCCAAGAACCTTATTTTCCTTTTGAAAATTCAGTAGAACTTAAACCGATCTTCACCTACCTCATCACTCCCTGGTACACCTTTTGTTTATATTAAGGAAGCAGTTAGTTCCCTGGTGTGTGACAGGGATCCTCCCAGCAGGGTTACAGTCCTGTGCAATGCAGCTGGGTGCTGGCAGGAAGTCATGTCTTCCATATGTGGATTTCCTCGGCCTGTGTTCTGCTGGCCAGGCCTCCTCCAGAAAACAGGTGCTTCGATGCCCAGGCATGCCTTCCTCCTGGTGGCAGAGAAAATTCCCAAGCAGCCCCTAGCAGGCGGTGGGAGAGCCTTTCCAGAAATGCACCCTTAAAGATGCACTGATAAAGAAAGCATAACATGTTCTTTGGCAGCTCGCAGACATTTATCATGCTGTAATCAGGGTGGGCAGGATGGTGTAGATTGGAGTCTCCCTATGTCTAGACACTGTGATCTCTTGGCTGTTCTGAAAACATCTTAATTACAAACCACTTTATAGTGGAAGGTGACCCACGGGAAAGTTATCAGGAGCTTCTTAGCAAGTTGCTCACTAATTTTGCATCAGCTACAAGTACAGTCAAAAGCACCTTGCATTGCAAGAATGGGTTTCTTGGCTTGGAAGTTATGTGCAAAGTTCTGGAAGGAACTCTGCTTCCTCTGGCTATCTGTGAAGGCTGAGAGCTCCCTTTTTGGGAAGACAAAGGCAATAAGTAAACATGCTGGGGTTTGTCTCTGAACATGGTGATCGAGCTTGGAATTCAGGGTTGTTCCAATCATTCCTTAGGGGAAGTGGGGGTACTAAATGTGCACCCCAGCCCCAGGAAATGGATCAAGGTGTAACTGGCTAGTTGAATTTTCCATTAGGAAACTTTTGTATTTGCTGTTCCCTCTAACTGGCTTTGTGAAATCTGAAGTTTGAGCTTTGTTATTTTGTGTAAAATGAGAAAACCCCCATCTTTAGGCAACTTTGAGTCCTTTCCTTCTTCCCCAGACTGATGATTTGAAATAAATTGTTTCACTGTCCATCAGCATTTCTAATCAGCCACAAGTCATCTGTATTTGCACTGAACTGATATAATTCTGGCAAAATTAAACATGTGGTGATGAATATCTTGGAACTCAGAGTTGGAAAAATTTGGCTATGTTCTTTTAGTTAGCTTCTGTATGTGTTCTGATTTGGGGCAAAGAGGCAAAGGTACGATTTGATATGCTCAATTGGCAAATATTTCCTGGCATCTGTCTAGGTATGAGCTTATTCTTGCTTCTGGCAATAGAACATAAGTCAGGGAGGCCAGGTCCCACTTTGGCGGAGTTTATATTCATGGTTAACAAATAAGAATGAGATTCAGGGTTTTGATAAGCATGGCACAGAAAATAAACACGAAAATGTGACAGAGTAAATGGAGTAGGAGGCTCTCCAAGGAATGTGATATTTGTACCCAGACACCTAAGCGGTGACAAGGATCCTCAGTAGGAAGATCTGGGGATTGCATCCCAGACCGCAGAAGCAGCAAGGGAAGCCACCAGAATACGGGTCTATTGGTTAAAGACCTGGGTTTTGCAGTCAGAGACCTGGGCTTGTATTCTAACTAGCTCTCTTGTTAGCTGGGGCTATGAAATCGCCCTAATGGCCATGAGTAGTTCTAAATGAGGGACCAGAGAGCTGGCTATTATCTTTGCAGGGTGGGGACCCCCCTGCATGACTGAAGTCACTAACGTTTTGAAAGCCTTATTAAACTAAGCAACTAAAACTAAGCAACAAAGATAAAGTCATAAAAATGAAATGATCTGTTTCTGGATGATGGACTTTTTATCTCAGTACCATTCCCTCCCCCCAAACACATACACATGCAGATTAAGCTGGCCTGAATTTTTTAAGATTTGACTATATTGAGACTCAGTGCTAACTCCCCAAGTGGCCTTTCCCCCTGTTCCTCTTAAAGGAATGTGAGATTCCTCTACATCCCTTTTTGGGGTCTTGAAAGGGACTTCTGCTTTCTTTAAGGAAAGAGAGGGAACCAGGCCATTGGCTGTTTGGGCCCAGATGCTCCCCCTGGTTGATAAGTTCCATGCTGATGACACCCTCACACTTAGAGGTCAGCCCCATAGTCCAGGAGACAAGAATTCACAGGTCCACTGGAAAAAGGACCAGTGATGGGCAGGAAATGATGCTATCAGAAATAAAATGTAGTGGAATTAGTCATACTGAGTGGTATGTCTAAGATATGTCCATTCATGTTTGAGTTACCTTAAAAAAATAAAGAACTTAAACACATATTGAACTCAAGTAAGTAATAAACATTCTTATGTATTTGGGAGGAAATGTGCTAATTCTGTATTTTTATTGAAATTCCTCCCCAAAATAAGGTACATTGATAAATGGGTTGAGAGATGGAAAAAGCAAGAAGATAAAATCTAATTATAGAATTCTGGTGGTTAGTTTTTGTATGTTCAGTAATATTCTTTCAACCTTTCTATTTACTTGGAGACATAATAAAATGGTACCCAGAAATACTGTTAAGCAATAGATTGAAAACAGAACAAATGCATACAATGAAAAAAATATCCACATAGAGTCTGGAAATATTCACAAATATGTAAAATATTGTTTGGAAAGTTAGATGCTAACATGAAGAAAAATAATCAAACAAGGCCTATATCTTTTCTGAAGTAGATTCTTTTTTTTTCTTTTGTAGTAGAAAAAATTAAGTTATTTTGGTATTAGAGAAATATGTAGCAGAAAATATATAGCCAATCTGTTTATACATTTTGTAGAGAAAATGTATCTATGTGTATAAGTGCTTTTCTTCCAAAGGGGAAAAATGTTCCAGGTGGAGGATAAAGTAACTGTAACAAGCCCTAAGGCCTAAAGCTGTAAAGCTTTGTTAGGGTGGAGAGAGAGGGTGGAGAGAGTGTTGGGAGTTTAGGCAGAAGGGTGGAGAGAGTGTTGGGAGTTTAGGCAGAAGTCAAGGCCATTCAGGGCCTCTTGCTCATGATAAGACCTGACTTTGAGTCCTGCAAGCTATATGGTGAAAGTGACATCATCAGTTAGAAGGGCTACTGGGGCTGCTGTGGGGGAGGGTGGCCTGTAGGGGACAGGGCAGAAGCTGGGAGACCTGTTATCAGGGCAGGAAAAGGATGGTTGTATCTTGCATCAAGGTGACCACAGAGATAAGTGGAAAACTGATTTGATTTCTGAATATGTTCTGAAGATAGAGTCAACAGAATGTTTTAGGGCATTAGTTGTGAGATGACAAGAGAGGAACAAAGACTGATTCCTCATTATTGGTCCAGGTAACTAGAAAAGAGAAGTGTAAATATGCACTTACCTTCATGGCAATGACATTTGGTTATGGATCTGGTGTGGTCAGCAGGTATTCTCAATAGGCAGTTGGTTATAAAAGTCTGGGAGTTTCAAGATTGGGGATAATTTTGAGCACCATCAGCATGGAGATAACTATGATGTTGTGTTATATAACAAGCAATATATATTTGGTCTTAATCCTCATTTCTGACAGAGTTCCTAAAACCCTTGGAATTTGCTAAGTGATGAAAGCAAAACAATGGTTTTTGTTATGTTAATGAGTTGGCTTTGCCAAACCCAAAGATGGAGACTGGTTGCCAGGAGAACTAACCAGATTAGAAGTGTGAAATTTTCAGTGTCCCCCCTTTGACTCTCTGGGAAGGAGAAAGGGTCTGAAAGTTGGATCAGTCATCCATGGGCAATGAATTCCTCAGTCATGCCTATGTAAGAAATCTTTATTAAAACCTCAAAGGCCAGATTTGGAGAGCCTTAGGGCTGGTGAAAGGCAGGCCTGGGGACAGTGGTACACTCAGAGAACAAGGAAACTCAGTGAACTTCCCCTACAGTGCCTAATGCCACCCTTCCACTTGGCAGCTTCTAAGGTCTATCCTTTGGAATAAACCAGCAATCTAGTAAGTAAGTAAGTACTGAGTCCTATCAGTAACTAGCAAATTAATCACACCCGAGGAGGAAGTAGATTTATTGGAGGAAGAACTGTCAGAAGTACAGGTGAGAGCCAGGAAATGCAATTGGTATTTGACGTGGGGGTTGGGGATGAGAAGGTAAATGATTCTATTTAAATAATGCTACTTAATATCATGGAGCTGGTGATGTAAAACAAAGGTCAAGAAAACAGAAGAGAAATGGGACTAAGCCCCAGGCATTTCCAGGGTAGAGATCCAGAAGATCTGGGGCAACTGGCAAAGTGCCTGAATATCTGCTCAGTGTGACAGGAGGAGCATTGATTCTGGACTGACTCTTTCAAATACTGCCACAACAGGGTCTCCCCAACTAGTTCCTCTTCCCTCTTCTTCCCATCTTCACATTGCTCTGGAACCACTTGTCCTAGACTCGCACTTTCATTTTTCTCCCAACCCATAATAGCTAAAGGGATGAACAGCCAATCTTTGATCTGACTTCCCAGACTCCACTAACTGGCTCCCTCTTCCTCTGCTTCCCCACCATTCCTCAGCACTGTGCTCACTTCTCAGCTGGACTCTCCATTCCCTCCAAACTCCCTTACCTCAGTGGGCTGCCATGTTTTTTCCTGTCTCCAGCTCTCTAGCCTTAGTTCTCTGCTCACTGGCTATGTCCTGGAGGGACTGTCCCTTGACCAAAGTTACTAATTTCTTCCCTCCACGTGTTTCTATGGTTTCTTTTAATTTGGTAACATGAATTTTCTCTTCTAACCCCATGGATGCACCTTAGGTGAGGAGAAAACATGTTAATGCTCCACCACGTCACACACCCAAAGGAGACCTGGCAGAATGAATGTAAGATTGGGTCTCCAAGCATGGACTTTGGAATCAGAAGTTAAACTCTCACTTTAATTCTGTGACCACAATCTAGTCACTTAAGCTTCCCAAACCCCAGTTTTCTCATCTGCCAAATAGTAATGAATATGCCTGATTGAGGCTTTTTATAGGAATGAAACAAGCTGTACTTCTTATCCGGTGATTAGAACAGATCTTGCATGTTGTAAGCAGACTGTGACAAGTGGCTCTGGTTTTTAGTATTGCTCTTCTGAATACTGTTATTGTCCTTCCTCGTAGAGGATGTGCTGGCACCACATTAGCAGGATGGAGTGGGCACTATTGGTAGAGCACTGCATGACCTGAAGGTGAAAGGCATCCTGGGCTCATTAACTGCTGTCCTCTCAGCTGCCAGGGAGATGGGCTGGAGCCAATTCTGACTGCAGGGAGCTCATGCTGTAGGTGGGGAGCTGCCCAAGCTATGGAGCCTGGTGGGCAGCAGTGATTATGCTTACCACTTTCAAACCCAGAGCCAATAGGACTGACCATGTTATTGAGGCCAAGGGGCAGAGTGTTTGCAAATGAAACTGTCCCCCACAGTTCAGACCCCGTGGTCACTGCAGCCAGTCACTGCATAGTGGTCCCCAGTGGTCAGTGAGGTCCTAAGAGGAGACCTTCAACCGGGTGGGGATAGAGAGGAATGAAATATTTGTCACAGGAATTTATGTTTTTGAGAGGAGGCAGGGAGAATAGGATATCTCTTTTCCATTTCCTTTCTTTAAGTTTTTGAGCATGTAGCTATTATTCAGGAATAAATGGGTGTGGCTGACACACAGGAGAATGTTAGGCCTGGGCATGGTTGTGTCAGGTTAGATGAAATTTACCTCACGACCCAGAAGGGCCTGGAGGTCCCTGAAAAGAGACCCAGTCTGTCCCCTTCTCAGAGACATCCCCATGACTCCCATCTCTAGATGGCTGCTACAAGTCCTTCTTACTAGCTTGTGGGTAGCACCCTGGATTTGAAATTTTTCAAGCCTAGGATTCTGAAGCAAGCTGCTTTTACTGCTGCCTGGATTCAAAGAAGCAGCTGGTCCTAAGACCAACTAGGAAGTCACACCAGGAGCGGGGTGACTTGTGCCTAGAGCTAGATCACTGCCCCAGACTGGCTGTGGGTCTGCGAGCCTGAGGACAACTGCTGGGCAGAGACCACATCACATCTAGCCTTACTCTCAGAGCCGTTCTGGTTCTTTGCTGGGGCTGCCCACTCTCCAGAGAAGGCTTGCCCACCCATGCTCACAACCCTGCTGCTTGGCCTCTGCAGTAGCTTCCCAGGACTTGCATGGGCTGGACTCTAGTTCTAGCTCCATCTGTCCATGAACTTCTCCCCTGGGAAGCACATGAACTGTCAGCGAGGACTTGCTAGGCCTTATAAAAGGCTCTTGCACTCATCCTGAGTCCTGGCTTCCTCAGGAGGTCACAGAGTGCTTGGTGTGGAGAAGTAGCATCACCTCACTTTCCTGACCACACTCTGAAGTCAGCCCTCACTGCCAGGCAAGCACTTCAGAGCACAGGCTTGAACCCACAGTGTTTGGATTCGGATCCAGATTTGACCACTTACGCCTTATGTGACCAAACTTAGGAAAGTTCTTGCCTTCTTTTTCCTTTGTTTCTTAGTTCAGAAGTGGAGAGACTAAGCTATGGAGCACATTTCTTAATTTTCCTATGTCTTGGTCTTCTCGTTATAAAGCAGGAATGATGATGTTTACTTCAGTGGGCAGTTGGAAGAATAAACTACATGTAGTGAACAGGAAAGATTGGCGAGGGAAAGTGCTGGGTGTGATACAGTTTAGATGCTACCATCATCCTTTGAATGAGATGCAGAGCCCAGTAAATAAAGCTAGTGAAAGGCTGACTCCATGCAGCCTGTGTCCTCCAAGGACAGACTTTCTTGCTCCACCTTGGCTGGAGTAGCTGTACACGAGCTCCCAGGGAAACTAGACACAGAATTCAGAAGCGGAAACCAGGCCTCCAGACTGCTGACCCCTGGCTTATCTCCGGCCTCTTCTGAAACTGCCTCTGAGGACTGAATCCTTGTGGGCTGCTTAGTGCAGGCCAACACACACACACACACACACACACACACACACACACACACACTTGTGGGCTAGAGATTCACCATGTCATCAAGAAGTGAGCATGCTTGCGTGAACCCTCTGGGGTGACACAGGGATCCTGAGTGATCTGGGGCTGCCCCAGTCCTGTGCCTCGATTGTAGTCCCCTCACTCCTCCTCCCACCCTTTGATAAATAATGAGCTGGTTTTTCCATGTGGTGTTTGTCTCTCCTCTCTGAGATCATGGAGGCTAAGTACTGCCAAGCTTATCTATACAATGGATTTCCTGCTGATGTTGGATCTGTCCCACTCCCCACTGGATAATAAATGTGTGTCGCCTGAGCACACAGATCTGCTGACGTCCGTGATGCTGGTGGCCTTGGCAGACCCCAGCTCCCCAGCCTGGGTGGGAATCTGCAGACATAAATCCTGTGACATAAACCGAACATCCCTGATACAAGCAGAGAGCCAGAACTGGGTGGGCAGCAAGGGTGGGGAAGTTTATCCATCCATCCATCCACCCACTGGTTATTGAAGTCTCCTGTGTGCCATGCCGTGTACTCCAAGCATATCCAAGTGCAGTGGATGCAGGGACAGCTTTTGAGACGCACTCACGTTGACCTGAGAATCTACTGCCGATCATTGTAACACTCGATGCTTAGTTCTGGGATAGCGCTAAGGACAGAGCCTGTAGGAGGAAGATGGAGTCTCATTTAGGGTTTAAGGAAGACCTTGGGGCTGAGTTTTAATTAAAAGTTTACCTTCCTTGGAAACAAGTCCTAACCAATGATATTTTGAATGGGTCTGGGAAAAGAACACTTCTTTAGGTTGAGTTGATCACAAGCCTTTGCCTCTGAGGTCTGTGTGCACCACACCCAATGTCCAGAAACCCACCGCATGCATGCTGGGAGCCTCTTTTCTCCAGCGCCTCTGCCCAGGCATGTAGCAGTGGTGGTTTTCGACCTCTTGTCAGAACTCCGAGTTCCCATGTTAATCATAACAAGTGTGTTCCGAGAGGAACTGGCCTGGCCCCTGCCAACAAGCCTTCTCTCCTGTCTTGATAACATCTGCACCAAATTTTCTCCCTTTATATAATTAGGCCTGTTGGTATTTGCTTTGACTTTAGATTATGGTATGACTGGCGTCTCTGAAATTTCAGTCCCGAAGTATGTGCTGAAGCCCAGAGTGGTGGGAAAATTGATCTTTGGCCAACGAGATTTCAGGTTTCGCTGGGAGTGTCAAACAATACACCAGCTACTGTTCGCAAGAAACACGCACAGCAGCCCCCAGCTGATGGGAAAGGGATCCCCTGCCTGGCCCCAGAGCAGTGCATTTTCAGGTCTGGTGGATGGAAGGATAGGGAGGGCTCCTTGTCTTCCCTTCCTGCCCTTTACCCCATATCTTCTCACCCCGCTCCTTCCCTGGCCCTGTAGTGATAGAACTCAGCAAACAGGAAAAGATGCACTAACTGCAAAGAAATTCAGTGAATTCAGACTTAACCCCAAGGCAACCTCACAAGTGTGGGTTTGGAGTCTTGCTTTGAAATGCCCGTCATGGTCTAGCTATGTCTGAGCCAGATGAGCTGTTTGGGGTATGAGATAAGGGACAGAGCTGGACTTGGAGGATTTGGTGCTCTCCAGTGGACTCCAACCAAAAAGGAAGCAAGGGGGCTTGCTCGCCAGTTCCCCAAGGTCCTTCTGGAGTGAGTTGTATCTGAGCAATGACTTCATTTCCCCTGATTGGGTTTCCACAAAACTCCCTGCAAGGTTCCAACCATAAGCCACACTGATTGTGGTGTGGGAGCTTCTGATACGCTTGTTTGTACTTTCCCTTTGGGACCTTAGAGGCCCAAAATGAATGATAACTGAATGATGAAGTATTTGCTAGGGGAAGAGAATGCATTTTTAAAGATAAAGTTTGATCTGAGCAGAGGAAAGTTTTCATATGCCTCTGTATTTGAGCAGTGAGGTGTGGATGCAAGTCTCCTTCCCTGTTGCCTGGGTGGGGTGGCCTCCTCCCCAGCTCTAGGTGAGCTTGAACTCTTGTCTTGAGAAGGTGCTTCAGAGGCTACCTGTGAGAAGGACAGGATGCTGCACAGGAGTATCTGCCTGTCAGCCAGAATGCATCATTTTCCTGTTTTAGACAGTATCGGTGCTCTCCCTCATAAGCTTTTACTTGAGTACAGGGGCTTTTGTCCAGTATAACTAACTGGTTAGGTCATCATAGGTCCTCCCTGCTCTCCCAATAGGTGACTATAGTTTCCTTGAGGAAGGACCCTTGTCTTGGTCATCTTTGTCATCTCCATTGAGTCCTACTACTGATGTCCACACAATTCTATTTGATCACCTCTTCCCACCATGACCTCAGAAGCTAGAGGATCCAGACTATACTCCTCCTGCATTTCAGCCTCTGACTCCAAAGTCATTCTCGTTTCTTTTCTCTCTTTCTCTTTGAATGGGCAAGCCCCTCTGCTTAAACATTCTTTCTCTTTACTTCTGGCAAACCAAAAACAGCACAGCATAGTGGACTCTGGAGTGAGACTCCTTGGGTTTGAATCTTGGTTCTCTCCCTTCTAATCTGTGAAATCACGAGCCAGTTATTTATTTTGAGCCTTCGTTTTTCCATCTGTGAAATGGATTTGATAATATTTCTTTCCTCTTCGCTTTGTTGTGAGAATCAATAGCTAAAACACAGAACTTGTATTATGTGTCTAGCACTTAGTAAGTACTCCACAATTGGGGACTTTGGTAGTGATGATGATGATGATGATTTTTAAAGACCTTCCTCACTGAAGTGTTTTCTACTTAACCAACAGTTTTCCCCTTTCTGTGTTCCAAATAGAATTCTAGTGGTTTTTTTCACAAGCCTGAATCACCACTAGACTGAGAGTTCAATGCAGATAGGAACTAGGTCTCAGCAATAACAACAGCATCTAGTCCATTATGTGCCTGTCTTAGCACTATATGTATGCTTTTTCACCCTCATATAAGATACACTTCACATACCTAACATTCACTCTTAAAGTAAACAATTTATTGGCTTGAGTATATTCATGAAGTTAGTCATCGCCACTATAATTCTAACACAGTTTAATGCTATAGAAAGAAACCCTACACCCAGCTAGCAGTCTCTCACCACTGATCTGCTTTCTATCATGGATCTGCCTATTTTGGACATTTCCTGTGAATTAATTATGCAATCTATGTCCGGGTTTCTTTTGTTTAGCATGATGTTTTTGAGATGCATGCATATACCAACACTTCATTCCTTTTTATAGTAGAATAATATTCCAACATATGAACATACCACATTTTGCTTATTCATCATTTAATGAATATTTGGGTGCTTTCATTTGCAGGCCAATTATGAATAATACTGCCATGAACATTCCTGTGCACACTTTAGAGTGGACATATATGTTTGCTTCTTCTAGAGAAATTAAGCTAGAAGTAGTATTACTGGTTTATAGTAACTCAGTTTACCTCTTGGAGAAACTGCCAAACTGTCCCAATTGTCTGTAGCATTTTGCATTCCCATCAACTATGGATGAGGTTCCCACTTTCTCCACATCCTCACCAACACTTGTTTTTGTTTGTTTTTTATTACGCAAGCCTAGTAGGTATGCAGAGTTACTTCATTGTGGCTTTGGCTTGCATTTCCTTTATGGCTTAAGGTGTGAGGCATTTTTGCATGTACCTAGTGGTTATATCTATATTTCCTGTGAATATATGTCTGTTTAGATCATATACGCACTCTTTGGTTGGGTTATCTTTTTATTGCTAATTATAAAATTCTTTATATATTTTGACTACTCATCCGTTATCAGATACATGATTTACATATATTCGTGGATTGTCTTTTCACTCTTCTTGATAATGGTTTTTAAAGTCAAATGTTTTATATTTTGAGCCACCTCAGTTTATTTACCAGTTTGCTTTTGTTGCTAGTGCTTTGGGTGTCTAAGAAACCATTGCCTTATGCAAGTTCACAAAGATACACCATAGCTTTTTAAAAACAGTCTTATTTTCCACAACCCTATATAGGAAAGAGTAGAAAATCCATTTTATAGACAAAGGAGCTAAGAAGCCAAAGTACCTGAGCTTAGATTTCAGCCCAGTTCAGTCTGACTCTGAATCTCATACTTTTATTACTATGTTTCCCCCTACCCTGCCATGTCTCTTTACCTCTGTGATCCTCACAGGACTAGCCACCATGGCTGGTATGTAGTAGGAAGTGAGCATTGGATGGGTGAATGACAGGCCCTGATAGGTACCAGTTGGTACTTTGGTACTTGATAGTTGACTGGGTGAGTGATGGTTTGCTCCTTAGTTTCACTGCTAGGGTTGTTGAAAATCATATAGTTTTTTAAAAACTATAGCACATGTTGTGACCTTGCATTAGGTGGTGATCTCTTAGATATCACCCAAAGCACCAGCAACAAAAGTAGCAATAAATAACCACCAACTAGGGGATGGTGTCTACAACACTAGATGTCACTCAGCATCTCTTTCCTCTCTCACCTCTACAGTGTCTCATCATTGGAGGAGGACCCTGTGGTTTGCGCACTGCCATTGAACTTGCTTACCTGGGGGCCAAAGTAGTTGTAGTCGAGAAGAGGGACACCTTCTCCCGGAACAACGTGCTACACCTCTGGCCTTTCACGATCCATGACCTGCGAGGCCTGGGAGCCAAGAAGTTCTACGGGAAATTCTGTGCTGGCTCCATCGATCACATCAGTGAGTGACACCAACATTGGCACCCATATGGGTGGGCTGACCCTGAGCATCTCTCTCCACATTGAGGAGTTCCCAGGATGGTTCACCTTGCAAAACACTGGGGGTACCACACGTCAGCTGACAGGCATTTAGTGAAGGATCTGTTTTTACACTATGTGCCCAAATCCATGATGTGTCCCCCTGAGGCCGTACCCAGCACCAGAGGGTCAGGTACCCATATTTTGTTCACTAGGACTTCTCCAGGTCTAAAGGAGTGCTTGACACTTAGTTGAAGCTCAGTAAACTTGTGTTGAGCGAATGAATGAAAAATGGGAAACAGAGGTAAGTCATATTGGTTGGTCCCTCAGAACTCACCGAGACCTTGTCAGCAATGAAAGTGCTTTCGCAGAGTCTGTCAGCCTAGCTAGGAGTCCAGAGGAGGAAGCCACAGGAAGCCATTACTTGCACCAGACTGTCAGGGTCTCTAAGGCAGAGTTTGGACTTTGTGCTGCCAGTTCCGGGGCTCTGTGGCAGGTTTTAGAACAGAGAATGACACCACAGACAGATCCTACACCAAGTTTCTTTGAGTCCCAGAAGGAAACATCATGGCAAGGGTCAGGCAGACAGAGGGGAATCGGGAGGATGGTCCTGAGCCATTCTTAGGGCTGAGGTCAGATAATGTGAGCAGCCAGGCTCTTCTACTCTGACTGCTTGACTCTGGTTTACTCTGGGAAACATGTGTGCAGATGAGCTTAGAGAGCACTTTACATTGAGGAGTTCTTTAACTGCTTAATATATAACATCCATAGTCCCTGAAAGCCAGGAAGGTTAATGCTGTAGAGAGAATTCAAGCATTTGAATTCTGGAAATTGGAACTTTGGAACCAAAATCAGTCTTGTCCATTTTCTGTGTGTCTTGGGTCAAATTCCTTACCTTCTTCAAACCCTGTTTTGTCTCCCATAAATGTGACTAATGCCTGCCTACCAGGATGGTTGAGAGGATTAAATGAGTTCATATTTCTAATGTGCCTAGGATTGTGCCTGATGTGTAGTAGGTATTCAGGAAATGCTTTGCATGCAATGTTTTACAGTGAGCAAGAAGCAGCCAGGGTCCTCAGAATTCAGAACTCATTGCTGCAGTCTCTCAAACCATAGGCAGGGGAGGGGAGCTCCAAGAGCCAAGTTCTTATGGACAAGAACTGATGGGAAATGTGTGTAAAGTCTAGGCAGGGATGACTGGAGAGAATTATCAGCCATGTAAGGTGTAATTTAATCAGATGCAGAGGAACTTACCAGCAGTGGCCTCACAGTTTATTCCCATTTGGGGGATGAGAAAATTCCAGGAGTCCAGAGAGGGAGGGATTTGGACTTGCATAGAAAGCTGCAATGTCAGCTTTTAGAATATTTCTGCCACCCATGGAAGAGTGACCAGCACTTGCTGATCACTGATATAGGATGATAACATCAAGCACATTCTCAACGAACCCTCCTGGGGGGTAGAACTGGGCACCAGGAGGCCTTGGGTTTTCTGGTCTGCCTTCACAGTCAGGAGACCCTCCCTGTGCCATTGTTGGGGCTCTCTCTCATTTGGCCCCTAGTCCTTAGAAATATCCAGAGTGCAATCTCAGGTAGGACTCTGACCTCAAATGTAAACATTCAGAGGATCATTATCAAGGACCATCTCATATCTATGAGAAAGGGAGGTAGGGGAAATTTATTGAGCACCTACTATGTCTAGAAACCAGATAGATGGAACCTTAAAATCAAGAGGTGAGGCTGTGCCCCTGCTTTGGAAGACTGTGTTCATGTAGGCAGTGCATCAGGTTCCTTAAGCCCCAGCTGACTGGCTTCCTTTCAGGCAACTATCATCTCCAGCCCCAGCTGCGTTCTGATCCTCCACATTGCTCAACAGCTCTTGACTTGCCTCTGTCAGCATCCTCCTCCAATTCCCACCGCGCCTGTTCCAAACCTCCACCACAGCCGCCTTGTTCTCAGCAGATGGCCTCCCTCCTCCTCCGCTCCTCTCACCTCCACCCAAGTGCCACTCCTTCTCTCACTCTCATGCTGGAGGCACAGTTGGCCTCTTCTCTGCCTCTCGTTCCTTCCCTCGTAGTCACCTGCCTCACCACTCAATCTTCCTTTTCCCTACCTCACACTGTCCCATCATTGCCATCACTTTACTTCAAAATATTTATTTTAGAAAGAAGAAATGCAAGACTTTGTACTTTCCAGTCATACCTCCTCTCATCGCAGTATGATTTCTGTTCAGACCTCCTCCCTTTATGCTAAAGAGATTTTCACCAAGGTCTCCAAAAGCTTCCTAACACCAAATGCCTTTTCCTAATGCCCTGGCCTCTCGTAGGCTTTCGATTCCTTCATCCCTCCATGGGCTTTGCTGCTCCTAGGTTCTCCTCCACTGGCTTCCAGGACTGCTGCCCAAACCCTGTCACTCCTATGCCCCCAAGCACTGTACCCTACCCTGCTGTATTTACCTATGTATCTACCAGATGCTGTGTCCGGTATCTCCTGGCGCCTCTCTCATACATGTTAAATGAGCAAATCCCACTAATGACAGAGGTAGCCACAGAAAGTTTAAATATCACTTTGCAGATAAATGTTTGGGGGCATACCTTTATGTGCTGAATGGCAGTGGACAAATAGAGAAACAAGGTTCCTATCGTTGGGGAAGTTTAGGAGTGTAAGAAAGAGGTGGAGTACCATGAGTCAGCTTTAAGGGGAGAATTTCCCACTCTACCCCTTGCCTTAGGCAGATGACTGAGAGCTTAGGCATAGTCCAACATAATAAGCCATTTGATCACAAACTTATGACCCTCCTTGCTCTCTCTTGCCCTCATCTTTCCATCTTTATCACATCTCCACCTCAGAAATTAGGAAAGGGCGCCTCCATCATTATATTGTATTATCAAACAACTAGAGTACAGTCTAGATCTGGGGCCACTATGTGACCTTGAGCAAGACATTTAATCTCACTCTCTCATCTATTAAATGGGAATACTGTCCCAAAGGGTCACTGTAAGGGCTAAATGAAAAACAAAACAAAACAGAGACTGTGGCATGCAATTAGTGCTCAATAATGATCACTGTTGGCGTATTATTATATTCAGGGTCGCTGGGCAGTGATTATACAGTATTATGATCAGACATTGCTGCTGGGAGTTTATCTCTCTTTCTCCTTCTTCCTAACAGGCATTCGTCAGTTGCAACTCATCCTATTCAAGGTGGCTCTGATGTTGGGAGTTGAAATCCATGTGAATGTGGAGTTTGTGAAGGTTATAGAACCTCCTGAAGATCAAGAAAATAAAAGTACAGTATAACTTTGTCTAGAAATCAGACCTTGAAAACTGCAAATGACTTTTCTGGCTCTCAGAGGTTGTTTCTCTGAGTTATTGGGAGCTGGTTGGTGTAACTTCACCAGAGGACTTTTGACCTTTGTTAAACATCACTTTAGACTTGTTTCTTAGCTCCCAAAATATTTATTAAATCATGAAACCTGTCATTTGGTTAGCCTGTCACTAGAAGACAGTGCTTTGACTGATGAAGTCTAATTGGTCAATAGAACGGAAGACATAGTTTTGATTGTTGAAATTCACTCACATGCTCTTCAAGCTGTGTTTAGACACACATAGATATGTAGGTACACTTGTAGCCATGTGGTACTTTAAAATCCAGTAAAGAACATTGTGCTTCTAGAACTAATACGAGATATTTTTTATGGCATATTAATTATTTTATTTATTTATTTTTATATTTTATTTAAATTTTTTTTATTTAAAAAATTCATTTTATTGATTTGTCACATTTGTGCATTAGTTAATCCCTCCTCCCCCCCTCTGTATCCCCCCTCGAGTCACTCCATCTCCCATTTTTCTGCGATTTGTTGGTTAAGTTGATGTTCAGTTGTTCGTTGTTTGGCCTGTTGGTCTCTTCCGATATCTGGTAAATGTGGTTTGTTTTTTTTTTTTTTGCATATATATGTATATTTATATTTATAATTTGGTATATTACATTTTAAAAATTTACTGAAGTACAGTTTATGAACCTATAAAACTCACCCAGTGTATGTTTTAGTCAACAATTTTTCTTCTTTTAGTACATTTGTGTAAAATCTGTTCTTTTACACCTACTGTGGTCAGAGTTTGTTCATGATGTTGCTTCTAACTTATTAATAAAATCTGTCTGAATGGGTCTTTCAGTTTGAGGCCCATGTATTTCATGTGTAGGCTGTAGTTATGATTTCTCCTGTCTTCTGCCTAAAGTATGTGAGATTTTAGGGAAGGTGATATCTAACTTTTGTGGCAGATTAGCCTCCCTATTTGACTTTCAGAGACCTGTGTGCTTTAACTTATCCCAGATATTGAGTGAATGTTGAATCCTAATTATGAGCAGCAAGCATGGTCTCACCCCCAAATGCTTCCATAAAAGGCTGTTTACAGCAGAACAGAGCATTTTGAAGTAGGAATTCGGATTGGTTTCATGATGCCTTGCACATCCTTTGGAATTTGGCAATGGGAAGTCACTGAGGCATGTGGGGGAATATGAAAAGGGTATGGTAGAATTCAATGAGAAAAATTAAGTTGGGGAGTCATTGAGAAAAGACTCCCAGTCATCAAAGAAAGCAGTTCAACTAGGCATGGAATTGGCACTGCTGGGTAATTCAACCTTGTCCTGGGTTGAATTAGAAGTAAAGTAGAAATAGTAGTAAAGCTGGCTCTATATTTGAGTGTGAGTCAGCACAGCCTAGGCCTTCTTCTGGAAGCTGCGTTTGGGGGTCCATGTCCCTGGTAGAACTGTCCGTATCTCATAGCCAACGCAGCTGGGTATGATCACCTTCTCCCACCTTTCATTTGCCAACTCATCTCTTTTTTTTCCAGAAATTGGCTGGCGGGCAGAATTCCTCCCTGCAGACCACTCTCTCTCAGAGTTTGAGTTTGATGTCATCATTGGTGCCGATGGCCGCAGGAACACACTGGAAGGTGAAGACTCTTTGGGGCAGAGGAAGTAGGGCAGGGGTAGGAGCTGAGCAGTCTGGGATCAAACAAGCAGACTAGAGCAGGATTTCTCAATATTGGTACCATCAGCACTGGTACCCAGATAATTCTTTGTTATAGCAGCCAGAGATGCTCAGCCCATCCCTGACCTCTGCTCACTAGACATCAGTTGCACCCCCCAGTTATGGCACTTTGCAAATGTCCCCTGACAGAACTAAGTCATCCCCCCCCCCACCTTGAATGTATAGTCTGGAAAACATGACTAGAAAATAGTCATTTCATACCACTTTGACAAAGATTTAGTGGAGAATGACTTAAAAGAGAAGGGGGTATTCAGAAGAAATCCAAGGTTTTCAGTTAAAGAGATTTCTGACAAAGCTTTTGGGAATCAGCAGGGGGCTCCAGTATATGCTGAGCAAATGTAAGGGGACATTCCCAAAGGGGCTGGATGGAAAGGCTGTGTTTGTCCAGTCAGCTAGTGTGAGGAGGACCTTGTGATAAGTCAAGTAAACAACAGTGTTTAGGGCAGTGAGAATTCAGCATTATTGGGACAGTGCTAAGAAGAAAGGGGGTTAGAAGGATATGGCTGCACTGAAAGGTGACTACCTGCCTGCGAGTCCTGTCACTGTTTGTTGTCCCATTGCTTATAATAAGAGCTGCATATTTGGTTTTCATTTCCTTTTCAACCAAGAGATGCCAACTCCCTTGGAATTTCTTGAGAAATAAGAGCAATGAGAACATTTTTTTGTATGCTTATTTTTTAAACTATTTTGCTCTCTAGTCCTTGGGTCCTGAAATTGCTTCAGAGCCATAAAGGTGAAATGGGTGTCTTGTTATTCCTAACAACCCCCTTCTGCATTGACCTTTATCTCTGGGTGGGCAGTTTTGGAATTAAGCTCAATACTAGGACACCCAGCTGGTATCTGAGAACTGCTTATTGGTGTGGGGAAAAAGAGCCCACATTGTAATTGGGTACAGAATTTTTACTGACATTTAACCTCAATTTATATGTAAACCATTAAGAGCAGTAACTACTTCAAGCAGCTATCACTGTACCTAATTAATTGCAAATCAGATTTCCATCTAGTCATTACACATTTATTGAATGTGTGCTAAGTGCCTGTCCCTGGGGATTGGAGATAGAATATTTGGTAAAACTCCCTATACCACAGGAATTCAGTCTCATAATCCTGCTTCTCACAAGGTGAAAAGCTATGAAAAAATGATAACAAAGTAGTTCTTTTTTTTCTCCTGTATTTTCTAGTTTTTTGTTTTCTTTTTTTTATCAAATATTAACTTTATTTTTTATAATTTATTTATATATAGATTTCACATCTTTGTGATCTCTTGGGTTCACCTCCCCCTTCCCTGACCATTCCCACCCTGGCTCCTCCACCCCCCAGTTGTATACTTTAATTTGGTTGTTGGCTTGTTTTGACTTTTCTTTATGGCTTTTTGTTTATCTTTCCCATGTCCCATATAGTAGCAAAACCATTTGGTTCCTGTCTTTTTCTTTTTGACTTGTTTCTGCAAATATGAATTCTTCTAAGTCCATCCATGTTATCATAAAATCGTCCAATGTGTCATTTTTAATTGATGAGTAATAGTCCATTGTCTATATATACCACATTTTTTTCATCTAGTAATATGTTTTTGGACATTTTGGTTGCTTCCATGTCCTTGCAATTATAAAAAGTGCTGCAATAAACATCCGAGCACAGGTGTTCCTTTGTATCCACATTGAAGTCTCCTTTGGGTAGATTAACAAAAGACCTCGAATATCAAAAAGCCTCCTGGTCAAAAAAAGAGAGAATGGAGGGCCAACTATCCCAGACTTCAAGTTATGCTACAAAGCCATACTAATTAAAACAGCATGGTACTGGTACAGCAACAGACAATCAGACCAATGGTACAGAATTGAGTACTTGGAAATAAAACCACATATATATAGTCAACTATTCTTTGAAAAGGGGGGAAAACTTACATTGGAACAAAGATAGCCTCTTGAATAAATTGTGCTGGGAAAATTGGATTAAGATCTGCAAAAAAATGGACCAAGACAACATCCTCACACCTTGTACAAAAACCAATTCAAAATGGATAAAAGACTTAAATGTCAGACCTGAAACCATAACACACATAGAAAAAATCCTGGGAAAAAACCTCCATGAAGAACAAAGTAGTTCTAATCACATAGATTTAAAGTGCACCAGTCTTCATGAGAACCTAGCAATAACGCCCAACACATCATCAATAGGATAAGCTCTGTTGGAAAAGATAGAATTAGTCTTTCATTTGTCAAAGGCCTAACCAGGGGAATTGATCCTACTGGTTTTAGAGAAAGGAGGAAGTCCCACTGACTTAGGTATCTGGTGATATGTTTCTTCCTGAATACAACCAGCATTTCTGCCCGTCACTGTTCTCTAGATCAGGAATGCTGGTTTCACTGGCAGGAGGGGTGTCTAAGGATAGCTTTCTCAGTGATTATTTTCAGTTTTCCCACCAAATCCAGAAGAAAACCCACTTTACCTCTTTTCTTTACGCAGGGTTCAGAAGAAAAGAATTCCGTGGGAAGCTGGCTATTGCTATTACTGCCAACTTCATAAACAGAAACAGCACAGCTGAGGCCAAGGTGGAAGAGATTAGTGGTGTGGCTTTCATCTTCAATCAGAAATTTTTTCAAGACCTTAAAGAAGAAACAGGTGGGACCTTCACCTTTCTCCAAACTAGGCCATTGCTATGCTTCCTACAGTGTTCAGAGGAGCAGCTGGCTTTCCCAGCTCTTGCACCCAGGAGATAAAGTGGAAGCAGAAATTTCTCCTTAGGATATCCAAGGCAGGATTCCTCCAAGGGCAAGAGGGATGCGTCAGGGAAAGGTCTGAATATTGTACCTGAAACGATTTTGTATATACTGTACATTAACATTTTGTGTCTTTCACAGTCTATTGATAATACTATTAACTATAAATGTATGGGTTTTTTCACCTGGGCCTAGGTAAGTTTCCCATGGACATTTCCCCCTTTGAAGCCAATATTATGAGTGGACCAGGTTCCAGGTTCTTATTATGATGACAAGATACCTTTCAGTAATAAGCATCAGGAAACTTAAAAATAGAGATTTATTATGTGCAAAACCTGAAATTAGACAGCACACCTGGGCCAAAGTGAAGTCACCAGTAGAGAGATCAGGGGAGTCAAGAAGCTATCTGAAGAGGGAGTCAGTAGCCTGTGGGTGGTCTCTAAAGAAGCTGGGTGCTTCTGTGTGGTGTGCCATCTGCCCTTGCCCATGAGTGATGTCCAGGGAGCATGATACTCTCCCAAGGTGTCCTTTGTCTCCCAGCTTTTGGACTTGAGGAAAGAAGGCATTCATTCATTTACTCAGTAAATGTTTACTAAATGCCTACCATGACTGGAGTCCCTAATAAACATATAAATAAGTAGCAAGTCAGGTGGTCATAAGGATGGCAGAGAAAAATATAGCAGACTGAGGGGGGTGAGGATTGAAATGTCTGTCTATAATTAAACAAATTCCAGATTTTTTTCCTTTCATCTAACCTGGTTTAAAAAATGTTTGTGTGTGTGTGTGTGTGTGAAAAGACCAGGTAACAATAATATTAAATAAAGTCTTCATACTGAAAACAAGTCATCTACACTCAGTATCACCTAGCACAGGAATAGTCCTCATGTTCTTACATCCTTTTTTGGTGATTTTCTACTTGCATCCTTACTTCTACATGACTCCAGCTTTCATCATAGCATCAGTACTTTAATTATTCTGCCTTTGTCGTCAGCATCACATTTTAAATATTGGCCATG
The DNA here is from genome assembly GCA_004024945.1 of Uropsilus gracilis. Classification (NCBI taxonomy): domain Eukaryota; kingdom Metazoa; phylum Chordata; class Mammalia; order Eulipotyphla; family Talpidae; genus Uropsilus; species Uropsilus gracilis. The sequence continues at coordinate 67,396 of PVHY01002762.1, forward strand.
TCACCACCTCACCCAGAACCCCCCAGATAGTGTTTGGAGAACTGCCGCAGGCACATTAAATGAACAAATGAACGCGTTGTCACAGGCTACCTGAGACGCAGCCAGTGCTGCTCACTTGTTTGTGTAAGCTAAGAAGGGGTTTGATATTTTTGAATGGCTCAAGACAAATCAAAAGCAGAATAGTTTGTGAGAAATGAAAATTGTGGGACATGAAAGTCATACTTTCTTGCGCACGCACACACACACCCCAGATTTCTTGCACCATAGCCATGCCTTTTGCCTACAACCACTCTGACCTTGAGCTGTTGTGACACAGACCGATGATCCACAAAGCCCCAACTACTTACTACTGGTCCTTCACAGAAAAAGTTTGCTCTGATTTATACCTCTCAGCTATTTACTGTTACAGGTAAAATCATTTCTGTTGCATTATTTCTGGCAGATGGTTTTCTAGGAATGGCCTCAGTCACTGAACAGACTACCTCTGCTGGTCACTGTGTTGTGTGTCCATTGAATGACCCTTTAAATTTCATCATGGTTGCATTATTTTTTTTTTTTAAATTCTTTCCTCCCACCATATTACATCCTCTAAGTGATTTAAGAATTCTTCAACCTTCTCTTCCCCTCAAAAACCAGGGAAAAAATTACTTAAGCAACCAAATATAAATTATGGTAGGATATTGAGTGTGTTTTCCCAAATGTTTCAACGAGCTTCCTTTAAACTTTGCTGCGGTCATCACCTTTGGCCATTGTTTCGTAACAGTGCCCCTTACACAGTGACAGAGATGAATTTCCTCTCATTCTCTGGGGCCCCTTCTGCACTGAAGGCTGTTTCCTATTTAATGGTAATAAAGGGGTTCCTATGGTTACCCAGCACGCCTCTGTGTGGACTGCTGATAAGTTGTTCTGCTTTTGTTCCTTTCTCTACCCACAAAGCAGCTCAGCCAGTGGTTCTTAAACTTAAGCATGAATCAGAATCACCTGGAAGACTTGTTAAAGTCCAGATTCCTGACCCACTCTCCTTCTCCCCACAACCTGTTTCCCATTCAGTAGGTCTGAGGTCTCAGGTGCTTGCTGCTGCTGACTGTGGGACCCCACTTTGAAAACCACTGGGCTAAAATCTCTTCCTGGGCATTGTTTCAAAAGCAGAGACCTGGTCTAGACAGTACTTTGCAGTAGATAGAGGACACAAGATATCACCCAGTCCTTAACCTGACTTGCTCCTTCTGTGGAATTTGGGGTTTTACAACTTAGTCTCATGCATCCTTCTGCAGCTCTTGCTGGGTGAGCTCCCTAGGAAGGACTTAAGTCAGACAGGTTTGTGTTCCAATCCCTGCCTTGTGTGTGGTTTTTTGTTTGCTTCTCTCAGGCAGCACTCTGCCTTTCTCAGCACTCACTGAGCTCTAACCTGAAAATACTAGTCCACGGCCCCCAACAACTTCGTGGTTTTTAAAAGAAGCAGTGCCCTAATCATATTACGGTGTATAAACCTTTCAGGTCAACATGTCCTACATCCAAAACTTTTCTCTGAAATGTTACAACTCAATTAAAAATAGAAGAAATAGTACCTAAAAATGGAAGAAATAGGGGCTGGAAAAATAGCTGTGTGGGCATGGGTCAATTCTGGCCATTGGTTTTATCTCTGTCAGGCTGTGTGGCTGAAAGAGCTTTCCTTCCATCATTTTACAAATTAACCATTAAATAAACCATTATTTCCACTAGTAACACATAAGAATTTAAATTTCTCCACATTCTTGCCAACAGTTGTCATTGTCTATTACTATTACTATTATTATTATTAATTGTTATTTTACCATTCTGTTGGGTATAAAGTGCTATCTCACTATAGTTTTGATTGACATTTGTCCTACTGATTAATAATACTAACCTTTTCAACTCTTTTTTGGCTATTTGTAGCCAATACATATTTGAAAAAATATCTATTAAATCCTTTATCAACTTTTTAAATTGGGATATTTGCTTTTTCTTTAATTGTTGAGTTGTCAAGAATTCTGAATATGTGCTGGATACAATAACCTTACAGAATAGAAAAAACACACTTAATTGCAAATATTTTCTCCCATTTTGTGAGCTGTATTTTACTTTATGTCCTTTGAACTGCAAAATATTTTGATTTTTTCTTTGGTTGTTTATGCTTTAAGTGTTATGACTTGGAAATCACTGCCTAATCCAACTGGTTCTTAAGTATTTAGTATAGGCTGCTAGATTTAACCTTCCTACCTATTTTCAGTTGATATGTGTATAAGGACTGAGACAAAGGCTCACAATCATTCTTTAGCATACAGATATCCCACTGTGCTGTTTCTTGAAAAGATTATTCCCTGCCACACTAAATTATCTTGACACATTTGTCAAAGTCAATGGGCCATAAATATCTGAATTTATTTCTGCACTCATTTCTACTCCAGTAGATTTTGCAACAAGTATGAACATTATCATGTGTGCCTTCTTTTAAAGATTATTTTCACTATTCTATATCCCTTGAACTTTCATATACATTTTGGGTTCACTCTAGATTTGAATATCTTTAAAATTATCAACTGAGGTTTTGATAAGGATGCAGGTAATTTTTATAGCAAAAAAAGAAAGATGTGTCCTCCCATGAATTGCTGCAAGTAAATAAAGAGACCTGTAACGAGGCAAAGTAGAGCTCCTGGCACAGTGTGAGCACCAAGGAAGTAATGTTGACTCCCTCACGCTTCTCTTTGTAGGGATTGATCTTGAGAACATTGTTTACTACAAGGACTCCACCCACTATTTTGTCATGACTGCCAAGAAGCAGAGCCTGCTGGATAAAGGTGTCATCATTAATGTAAGTGTCTCTCAGCTGTGGTTTCTAGCTGACTTTTCTCTGTGACCTGGCACACCTGCATGTATGGGCACAGGTGTCAATCTGCCAGATTCTGAGCCAGAGGCAGACAGCAAGTAGCCTCTGCCACCTCCTTCCCTTTGGCTGGATAAAGGCCCCCACACCAGTTACACTGCACATGCTGGGGGCTGTGGTGCTTGGGGCCAGTAGAGTAAGACTCACCCAATCATTTTTTTACCCCCAAGAGATCAGCTGCTCTTTTCCTTCCCTATATCTCACTTCCTAGGCCCCCATTTCTGGTAGGTCATTATCTCTTGGACGCAGTTGGGGGCCCCTTGTTCAGGTAAGACACACAGCCACTCTCACTTGTGAATTTCACACTATGGCCTCTTGCCAAGTATGGGAGGAAGCTCTTTATTCTTATGGACAAAGAGATTCATGATATCTTGATTCTGCTGTGCATGGACTCAGGACTGTTATTCTAAGCCTCAGTCTTATGTGCAGAATCAGATAGTTTCTTTTGGAAGGGGTTTGGAGGAATAAATTCAGAATACATATTCAGAGCGCATAGTGTGTAGTTTCACTCCTTAATGTTTCTGCCTGTTTTGGACACCTGTGTTTTGGTCCCACAGGTCTCCTGGCTTCTGTTTCCTGCCTTTGCATCTTTTATGCTTAGAGAGCAAAGAGGTTGGGAGGGGAGAACACATGGGTGCTGGGGCTGAGCTGGAAGTGACTTTGGTTGGGTTTCCAAAGTACCTGTTCCTAACACTGCTGCTGCCACTGTAGCTTCAAGATAAGGATTGCACTATCTGGGGTCAGTGTGCACTCCAGAAGGCAGCCATGCCCCAGCAGAATAGTGACCATTCATCACTACTTGTCAGAAAAGAATGTGCCTATCCTCTCGCCAGCTTGTACTGGCAGCCAGCCTGGCGGCATTAGTAACCGAGCCCTCCCCTGAGCCTCCTCCACTGATTGGGTCTCTGCTGAGAGACTGTGTTGCTGGACAGACTATGATTGGGGTCTCGGGGAGGGGGGGGTTCTGGGGTGGGATGGAGCTGACTCAGCACAGTCACCTTATATGTGAGCAATGGGCTGTAATGTTCAGGGCCCCACGGCTGACTCAGTCAGTCACGGGATAGCAGTGTCCTCTTCTTTTTTCCTGCTCCTCTGATACCTCTCTCAGAGTTGCCTCCTTTGTCTGGGAATACTGAGCCAGTTGCGAAGGATGGGCATTCAAGGCAGGTGCAGTTGGCACTTTTGCAGAGGAGAGCCTGGGAGATTCTTGTCCAGCAAAATCTGCCTTGTGTTTCCTGTTCCTTTAACTGAGCACTCTAGCTTTCTGGAGTGCTAAGGCTCTACCGTATTATCCCAGAGCTTGTGTCTAGGCAGCACGTGGCTTGTGTGTCTTGATTCCTTAGCAGTTTTCTGAGCCCTGCTCCGTATCTGTCTCAGGCACTGTCATGACACAGGGAGACAAGAAAGACAATCTCTTCTCCCACCATGATGCGGAGGTGCCAGGAGCAGATCCTGGCTCTTGGTTGTTCTTGATGGGGCTTCCTTCTCCCTCAGAGACTCTGGGCATGTCCTCTGAGATGGTGCTGCGGGCCCCTCTCTATAAGACAGAAACTCTAGTCTAGATATAAGAGACCATCGATTAGACATGGGAGAACTGGGGACCCATTTGATTCAGAAACCATGACCTGAACCTCCAGATGCCCCACCAAACTCTAGTATTTGCATAAGCCAGGAGCTGGCTCTGAGCCATCTGCATGAGTCACTTAAATTTTATGTTCCTCTTTAGTCCTAGAGGAATGGTAAGTTCTCTCTGTCTTCCTTTCTCTCTATGAGTCAGCATCTTCTAGAGGCACAGGGACAGTGCTGAGATGTTCGTTGAGTGACTGGCTAACCTCTGAAAAGAGGTTTCCCTTTATTTGTTTCCCTGGCTATTTCTGTTGATCTCTGATTTTCATTCGATGTTTACTGCAGAAACAGTGAAGTTTATCCTCAAAACACCATGATACCTCTGGGTTCTTAGCTGTGTCCATCTTGCTCTCCCTACCCATGAGGGGGGCCCATGCCCCCAGAAACCTGCCTCTGCTGGCCCATACATGTGCAGACTGGGGTCCTTGGAGCAAGCAGGCTTGGTCTCATCAGGTGGGCGTGAGCTCCATCAGGTGTGTGGAATGGATGCAATCACACCTGACCTCCATGCAGAGTCCATACTTGTTTGAAGCATCTGACATTTTCTGACCTCTTCCAGTTAACAATCTCTTTCCAGCTCAATATTTGGGGTAACTATTCTTCTCTTTAACCTCCTTCTCTCAGTTTTGCTGCTTCCCTCTCCACTGCCCACCTTTCTTTCTAGGAGCTAACTCTCTTCAGGATTTCAGGCCTGTGGAAAAGGTGACCCACATCCATTCCTGCCTTTATCTGAACTTAGAACCACTTCCCTGGGTTGGTTCACTTCATTCAGAGCCCATTTCCATATTTTTTTCTTTCCTCTTTGTTCTCACCCCTCCTAAGTTTTCCTTTCTCTGCCATACACACACCCATCATGCCCCTACAATTTCCTACTCCATACGACTTTTTTGCTCTTCCCAGCAGCCCCAGGCTAGTTAGGCTATCACCCCAACTCACCCTAGGAAGCCTTTGCCTAGTCCCCACACTCCAACTTGGGGCACCAGCACCAGGCATTGCCTTCATCATATGGGAAAGCACCCACATTCACCATCAGCTGAGCCACCTTGGGGCTGCTTGTAGCATGCTGTGAAGAGAGGGTGTCTCCATCTACTTTTCTAACCTCATTTCCATACCTCCAGGGAAGGACATGATATGTAACACCAGGAGCAGGTGTGTAACTCTCAGAGTTGGTGGAACAGGGTATTTTAAATCATGACTTTCAGGAAAATTGACTGAGTAGGTTACTTCATTTAGAGATATAGCTGCACCCTCCAAGACCTTTGTAAATGTACACAGTGGCTTTGTGGGTAAGTCTAGGACACACTTCACCATCTGCTGTTTTTTGTGCCATCACAAATTATCAAGGACCACTATTCCCATTCACTGAGCACTTCCATGTGCCCCAGGTTGTCCCAGGGTTTTGTCCTCACACATCTCTGTCAAGTAGATGCTATTATTTCCACTTCACAGATGAGAAAACTGAGGCTCAGATGGATTCAGTCGCTTGCCTGCATTTATGAGGCCAGTAAACTGTAGAGGTGTACTTTGACCTATTGCTCTTGAGGACCCAAGGCCTTTGTTTATCTTACACACTAGTACCTCTCTCACTGGCCCCTGTGCCCTCCACCCCCACTGCCTGAAGTTTTTGTGTCACCTTTTGTGAAGGATGAATTTTTTCAAATCAAATTTTTCAAAACACCAACTTGGATGTGAGGGCGATCTGGCTGTGACATCTGTCATCCTATTGATCACCAGGGTTGATTCGGCTGATCTGGCTGGCTAAGCGAGTGTCCCCTTCCTCCCCCACTGCTCCATGTGCACCCCGCCCGAAGCTGCGCACTCGGTCGAAGAGTATGGCCTTCCCCGAATAGAGACAGTTCTTCAGTAGAGGGTATACAAGTAGCTGTGCTCCCCTGCTGGAACTCCAAACAAGCTCTCAAAACACCAGCTTGATGCTCAAATAGTCCACCCCCCAGTGCTGCTCTAGGGTAGATGTTCCAGTCCTCAAAACCCAGGTTTCTCTGTCTTTGAATATTGAGGTGTAAGCATTAACACTGTCAAGGTTAAAACAAGAAACTCCAGGTAGCCCCCCTCAATTTGTGGAGCGAAGATAGACTTAGAGGGAAAGTTTGAGAGTTGTGCCAAACACACATTTCTTTTCTGATCTCATTTGACCACTAAATGTAGCATTATCTGGACCTTATCAGCATACTTTAATCCATTATAAAGGCACTCTTCCACTTGCTCTTTTGCCTTTGAGTTTCGCTGAAGGTTATCATGAGAACAGCTGTGTGAAATACTCTTCCACATTTGTAGCTAAACTGTGCCATTCAATCCTCTGTCAAAATTCCTAAGTGAGGCAATTCTTTTAGATTTTAGTGCCAGGAAAAAAAGTGCCTCCCCTAAGGAATGTCTATGCTTCCTCCTTTCTGATAAGGAAAGTCTGTAATATATCACATTTCCCTTTTGTCTTTGGATGCCAGGAAGCTCAAAGCCAAAATTGATGTTGAATCACAACTCTGTTAGTGCTCACAGATGGCAGATGTGGTTCCTCTTGATCCTTTTGGCCCTCGTTTTCTTTTTCTGTTTTTATTAGCCTTCACTCTACAAACCCAATCCAAGTCCTGTGAAGTGGGTATGAATACCAGGCCTTTGAGGGAGAGAGAGAGGGTGCCTCATTATGCCCCATGTTCTTCCTCACCAGGACTACATCGACACAGAGGCACTGCTGTGTGCAGAGAATGTGAACCAGGAAAACCTGCTTGCCTATGCCCGAGAAGCAGCTGACTTTGCCACCAACTACCAGCTACCATCTTTAGACTTTGCCATGAACCATTATGGGCAGCCGGATGTGGCCATGTTTGACTTCACCTCCATGTATGCCTCTGAAAATGCAGCCCTGGTGCGCGAGCGACAGTCACACCAGCTACTCGTGGCTCTGGTGGGCGACAGCCTGCTTGAGGTACTGCCTGCATGGACAACCCTCTGGTTCCTGCTAGGAGACAGATCCCTGCATTTGTACTAGCTGGCACTGTCTGCTATCATGCAGCAGGGAAAGGACAGGCTCTCAGCCATCTGGCAAGCCTCTGCCAAGCCCATCCTAGTCTCAGACCTTCCATTTCTCTAAGTCAGGAACCAGTCCTGATTGTGTGTAGGCAGGAGAACTTTCTCTTCCACCTCTTGGTGGTTCCGGACTCACCTCTTTGTTGAAATACAAAATGAGGTAGGCCACCCTTCTCAGGGCTCAGAAGACCCTCAGTGGGCCAGGACTTTGTCCTTATGTAGGTGACTATGCAACCTCAATGTGAGACAACAGGGTACAAGTGAACCCCAAAGTTCAGCTCAGGCTCCATGGCTTCCCTGCCCAAAGTTCTTCCCAGAAAATATACAAATGGAAGGATCCTTCTACCAAATGAATGTTCTCAGAAGGGATAAATGTTTTTCTTTAATGTAAGCATTAACCAAAAAATGTTTATGCAGTTCTCCCAAGTAAGAGTTAAATTCCAAATGCTGCACTAGGTCCTGTGGACAGTTTAGTTATATCCTGGTTTGGTAAATCATCCTTGCTCACCCTGGTGACTATAACTTCAACTCCTGGCTTAGAGGCTCAGCACACTGGCTCCTGTGCGCATCCGTCTATTGGCTTTCTTTTTCCCCAGCTCTGCCGTCAGGCTGGCATTTTGTGACCACCATGCTTTTGCCCACACTCTTTCTGAATGGTTCAAGATCAGACTGACTCCTCTGTTCGTAAAAATCAGCATATATCCAGTTCTCGCATGCAGCATTCTCTGGCTTCCATCTCCCTCCTCCAGGATGGGAATCTGCCTCTGCCTTTTTTGGACTCAAAAGCAGAGTTGCTATTCTTGTGTCATTGCACCCTTCCCATATGACCTTGCGCTGTAACTATTTGTGTTTGTAGCGTATTGTAGTGGGCTGCCCCATTGCTCCTCCCCTCCCCCAATGCCTTTCAGGGCCTGGCAATCAGTCAGCACTTGTTAGCATGACACAGTAGGCTGGGGGGCATCAGAATGAAGCATGATTTGGGGAACTTTTTTTTGCAGCCATTTTGGCCCATGGGCACAGGCTGTGCCCGAGGTTTCCTGGCAGCCTTTGATACAGCGTGGATGGTGAAGAGCTGGCAGCAGGGCACTCCACCCCTGAAACTTCTGGCTGAAAGGTAGGATTAGCAGGAGGCTCCCTGTTAGGGGCAAGGCTGGGTCAAAAGTTCAGGCAGGAAAGGGATGAAACTAGCTGGCAGGTGGCTCCAAGCAGGCCTGGAATATTTGGCCATATTGCCTTCTCAATGTGGCCTGACATGGTCATCATGGTCTGCAAGGAGACTTTCTGTGTTGTGTTCTATAACTCCTTCAGTGACTTAGGCCCTGTGTGGCAGAAGAGAAATCTTTCTCAGAGGTGCCTTAAAGTTGGGGTCCCCCCACTGCTCAGTCACCCAGGAGCCAAATGTTTATTGGGAAAAGCTTCCATTGCAGCACTGCACATTTGCCATGGCTCAGCTGTATCCTCTCACCTCCCCGGCTTCTTCTGCTGAGTTCCTGGACTTTCTCCGCACCCCTCCTGCTGGCCACGTGGCAGTGGCCTCTGGTGGACCAGGAGAAGGTGGAATGGATGGGTGTGGTCAGGTTTTTGCTGGTCTTTGGTGTGGGCGCCTGTGGTCATGGGGGACAGGCCACAGGGGCCATGCGGCTGAGTGGTGGTAATAGCAAAACCACAGATTCCCATACTGCCAGCTTAGCATCTCTGTCCTCTGCCTGGACTCCCAGACTCCCACCTCCCATTATCCCCTCCGGGCCTCCTCTACTTTGCAGATCTTAAAAACCACAAGGGTCAGGCAGGCATTGCAGGAAAGGGTTATACAAACATACCCAAGAACCCTTGGGGGCTAATGGGTAGGGAGGGACAAAGATCTGAAGAGGGCAGGATAGTCCCTTACCTCTGGGCTCTGCCTCCCTCCAGAGAAAGTCTCTACCGGCTGTTACCTCAGACAACCCCTGAGAACATCCATAAGAACTTTGAACAGTACACACTGGACCCAGGGACACGGTACCCAAACCTCAACTCCAACTGTGTCAGGCCCCATCAGGTAAGTGCTTCCCAGAGGCACTTTCAGCCTCCTCCTATGCTGAGCAGAGGGAGGTAGAGGTCATCTAAAGTCTCAACACATCCCCGGGGTCCATTCTGCCAAACTCTTGACCCAAAGGTGGGGCCAGTACCTCCCTAGAGAGCCACAGGTATCAAATAGAGTCAGCAACTTCCGACGCACCAGGGAGCACGTGGATGTCCACATCCATGTGTGTATTCATGTGAGGTGACTTGTCACCATGCTTATGTATTCCACTTCACAAAAGTGATCCACTTTCCAAGCATCGAGTCTTTTCTGCCTTCACTCCTGGAGCTCACTTTTTCTCCCATTAACTCAGTCACCTAATCCCCAGTCTCTTCTCAGTCAGTAGAATTAATATGGTGCGAATCTCTGAAACTGATAAAGACATTTGCACGTTGGAGGTCCCCGCATTGCATATACAGCAGAGACCCATTGTCTGTCGTCTCAGGCCATCAGGTTCCCTTGCAAGGTCACATTTTCAGTGGTAGGAGAAGTGTGCTGATATTCACCACATGTTGGGTGGGGTTCAGAGGCCCTAAGACAAGACTGTGGGCAGCTGTGTGGTCTCTCCTGGCTTAGGTGCAGCACTTATATGTCACCAAGGAGCTGGAACAATTCCCTCTTGAGAGAATGGGCTCATTGAGAAGATCCGTCAACCTCTCCAGGAGGGGTAAGTACCCTCTGAGGTCCTGCCAGGCCATGGAGAAGGGCTTTGCAGGGAGGCCTGCTGGGTGGCGTGATGGTATAGGTCCTGTATTCTGCCTGGTCTGCTACCACTACCCGTGTGACTTTGTGCCTTGGTTTCCTCATCTGTAAAACCAAGGCAGGAATGACACTGCAGGACAGTTGTGAGGATTAAAGGGGTTAATACATGACCGGTGCTCAGCCCATGAGCGAGCTGCAGGATGATTTAACTGGGACTTGCTTTTGCTTTTCCTGTTGCTTCTGGTGTGGGTATTGTTTCCCTGGCTAGATAACAAGCTCCACGTGCTTCCCTCTTTTCCTGATTTTCAGGGCCTGATAGAGTACTGGGCACAAGAGTGAGCTCAATGGTGGAATACAAAGAAGGGCAAAGGAATAACGCTCCTGTCTCTGGCTTTGTTCAGTCACTATCTTGTTGACTAAGCTCTCTGGCTGCCACTGCTGCCCAAACCTTGCCTTCTCCCCACCTCTGAGTGAGCTCAGTCTGACCAACCTCTTTTCCCCTCCAATCTGTCTGCCCACTGCTGCCCATCATAAGCCATTTCACACAAACGAGTCTTTCTAGACTCTTTGCCAAGGCACTGTCATTTTTGTTTTTCTGGCATATCATCTTCTACCTGAAAAATTCCTAGAGCTCTTCATAGCACCAAGCAAATGGAGTTCCTCTGGGGCTCCTTCAGGGATTTTCTGCCCCTGCAGGCTCCAGTAAACTTGCTCACACTCTCCTATGGTGCCTGCTTCTCCTCCACTCTAGTATCTTGGCACCATTGCCCACTTCCATGATGTCCTCCTAATAGATGAGCATAGCTGGATTAGTCTGCATCTTCCTTGCCTCTAAGACCCTAACCCTTAACCAGGTCCTGGCCAGACTGGGTCTCAGCAACTGCTGCAGGAAATTGCATTTCCTCTTCCCACTTCCTGTCCTGCCTCCACGGTCTGGCAGGCCCTCCTCTGGGACTGCACCCATGCCCATGAGAGGGCCTCTGGTCTCTATGCTGCTCCCTTGTTACATGGAGTGACCTGAGTGAGGCCTAGAGCACATCACCAACATCTCTCTCCCCTTCCACAGAGTCAGACATCCGACCCAACAAGCTCTTAACCTGGTGCCAGCAGCAGACCGAGGGCTACCAGCATGTCAACGTCACCGACCTGACCACATCCTGGCGGAGTGGCCTGGCCCTATGTGCCATCATCCACCGCTTCCGGCCTGAGCTGATGTGAGTCTTGGGCCCAGTGAGACCCTCACAGCCCAAGGAAGCCCCAAGATAAAGGAAGGCGGGGCTGTTCCATAGATCAGAACTTGAGGCAATAGTTCTCCTTATATATTTTCAGTCTGAGATTTTCCTTAAGTTTTTCATTGCACTGATTACCCTGTCCACAACATTTTGGATCTGTTCCCTAATATGTGAGGGACAAAAGGGGCTCAGTCATAGTGACTCCTTGGTGCCCCCTCCCCTCCCCATTGGGCACTCTCAACATGGAGCTCTACCATCAATGAGGGATGATGAGGACTTACAGCCCAAACCATCAGACTTGAGATCGAAATCCACTCACTGATCTTTTCTGAGTTTGTGTCTTCATCTGTAAATTGGGGCTAATGACAGGGCATTATTGGGGCTAATGACAGGGTCATTATGGCAATAAGATAGTGTTTATGTAAATGCTTTGTGATATTGAAAGAGAGCCCACCTATTGATGTTACACTCAAATCAACTTCTGCCTCCATCTAGAAGACTGAGAGGAAACCCACCAAAGGGTTGTCAGACACCTTTGGGAAGGAGGGTTGCCTCGGGGCTCTCAATTTTTATGTTGTATGTTATATATAATGGACTTTTTATATTACTTTTGTCATTCAAAGGGGAGAAAACCAGGTAAATAGTTCAGAGTAAATAAGCTAGCCAGGTATTTCTAGAGTTTTAGGTCATTTTCTGGTTGTTTCAGCTCAGGACATTATTACGGCCCAACTCTGACTTTTTTTGTGGTCCCTCTCTGAGTGAGGACAGGGTTAGCCTCCTCCCAGAAGGTAGAGGAAGTGGAGTAGGGGCCAGGGCTAGGGAACTGCTCTTTCCCTGCCCCTCTCCACCCCCCTACCTTTCAGCACCTGAAGAGTGACACCCAGAGTGCCCCTTAGGAGGTAGGGTTTGGTCACTTCTTCACACCTCTGTGTCCTCTCCCTGAACATCATCTTGCTTTGCTTTGATTCTCCAGCAATTTTGACTCTTTGAATGAAGATGACGCTGTGGAGAACAACCAGCTGGCATTTGACGTAGCTGAGCGAGAGTTTGGCATCCCCCCAGTTACCACAGGCAAAGAGATGGCATCTGCCCAGGAGCCCGACAAGCTCAGCATGGTCATGTACCTCTCCAAGTTCTATGAATTCTTCAGGGGCACCCCGCTGAGGCCTGTGGGTAAGCACCTGCTTGAATAAGGTGTGCCCCATTAGATGCCTGTGCCCATCTCTGCCCCATGTCCACATCTGACTGCACGTCACATGGTGTCCTCTGTTCTGGGCTGACTGTGCCTTCCCTTTGACTTTGAGACCAATGGGTGGAGTTCTCCACCACCCCCCACCCGCCACCCCCACCTCCAGGCCTGTGTGTTTAAGCAGGTCTGCTCATGTCACTGTCACTGGAGGTCGCTGCCTCAGGCCCCAACTCCAACCATTACTTCTTTAGTTGAGGATAAGGGTATCATTTTGAAGAAACCTTTTTGCAGATATGCCCCTAAACCCTTGGGTAGAAGTTACCAATACAAACCTTACACTTTTGTTTCCTAACAGATTCTTGGGGCAAAAACTATGGAGAAAATGCTGACCTTGGCTTGAGCAGATCATCCTTTTCTCAAAATTATCTCAGTCTCACATTTCCAAGGAAAAGGACTCCACGAGTAAGTTTCTAACTGGCTTTTGTTTTATTTCTCTTTGTACATGGATGGAGTGAAGGGAAGGGAGAATTTCATGGTATCGTTTTCTTTATGCTGATAAATTATCCAGATCAAGTGCTCGCAGAAGGCTGACTGATTTTGGAAGTGCCCCTGGCACTGTGTTGCTTGCTTCCATGGTTAAACATAGTCATAGGTAGGGCAGAGAGCAGAAAGGACATGATGGGGAGTATTTTTCATAAGTAAATCAGATTAGCTCTGCCTTCTAAGGAAGGAAGAGGAGATGATTTCTCATTTTGTCAAGCCATTTAGATTAGGAACATGATGGCCTCTTAGGGCAGAGGTGTGGGGTGCAGCTACCGTTGGGACATGAGGAAATTTTCCCACCCCTCTGAGTGGTTCAGAAGCTGGGTGAATGACCAAATTATCGTCAGTGAGATTAGTGGGGGAAAAAGTCAAAATTTAATAACATTAAATTATTAGATGTAAATTACAAAATAATAAAGAGGGGATGGCTTCATCTTTTCCTCTGAGAGTAAATAGATGAGTTTCTTGGGTAAGGAGGACACCTTCATGATACACCTGCACCTGCATGGTACCCACCAAGCCACCCTCTTCTAGGGCATACCAAGGGCCCCTGTGATGGCATCTTCAATTAGGAAAAGGGCAAAAGCTCAGGGAGTGGCAATCTCCTCTGGGATTAAAGGAAGGGTAGATTGGCCAAAGCAAGGACTAGGGCTTCAACCACAGGACATTCATTGCTCTTAACTCAGCATCACCTGCTTTCTTTGAGTAACGGTAGTAGTTTCTCCCAAGACCTGCAGGGCCTCCATTTAGGTAGGGTTTGGTCAGTTTTGGTCCACATACCAAGATAACATGTGTTAGGAAAAGGCCTGTTCCAGACACTGGGAAAGCCTAGCTGGCCTTTTGCGGGGAGCTGATTCCACAGTACATTGACACACTCTGTTCTACTCTATTTTCATTTATCCAACAGTTACTTCCTACTGCATGCCACCTCTAGGGTTGACTTTTTGTTTGTTTTTGATAAGGGGAGTAAACATACAGAGATGAATCATATATGGTTCTTGCCATTGAGGCACTCAGAACCTAATAAAGACTTTCCTAAAGCTTTCAGATTTACAGCACCCTAGTGCTATCGTAATTTCTTTCACAACATCCCTAGATCAAATGAAATATTAAACTGTTCCTTTATTAAGTGGGGAAACTAAATAGCTTGCTAGGGTTATTTTGCAAAGTGAATGACAGATGTCATCCAAGTTTCCCTAGAAAATAGAACATATATCTTGTGGCTCTCTGTGAGTAACTATAGGACCACAGGGTTTGGAAACATGACACATAATTTAGAGGCCTGGGTCTCATGAGAAATTGCATTGTTACATGAATGCTGGCATCTTCATGGAAAATGTGGTAAGTACAAGGTCTCTTGCTTAATTTGCTCAGTTTATAGCTAAAACTTCAGAGGCCCAGCCTAGAGATAATAGTTTATAGTACAGGCACAGAGCTGGCCATCCTTCCCCAGAGCCCAGGCCCTCACTCAGGATAGCGCGGCTGACCTCTGCTTACATCCCGGCTCCCCAGGTTGCAGGCAGCCTCTTCACCACCCTGCCTTGTCCTGAACCCCTCTGCCCTGGGCAGGGCTGGGCCGTGTGGCCTCCTTTCTTCCCCCCGCTGTGGGAGTAGTGGTCACTTTTTCCACTGAGGGCTGTGTTCCCTGGAATGTTGCAGCGGTTGTTGTGCTAACTCCAGGAACGGATACTTAATGCTCTGCCACACCCTGTCCAAGGAAGGAGCGGGCTAAGGAGGCTGGGGCTGGGGAAGGAAGGTGTGTGGCCTAGGTTCCTCAACAGAGCAGCGCCACTGGCCCCTCTGCCACGGAGCTGCCCCCCTTCCAAGGCTCTGTGTAAAGCCTGTGTGGCCCATCCAATACCCACTGTGCAAAAGTCATGTTCTGGGGGCCAGTGGTTAGCTTGTTCCTACTCAGCCTGACCATTTCCCCTCTGAAACTCAAGGCCTTCTGCTTCAGCTGCCCCTTCCCGAGCGAGCCAGTGCAGACTTCCTGGAAGCTCTCGGGCCACACTTTTACCACCCATCTCTGTTCTCAGGGTTTCTCTCACCACTTAACCCAAGACTGGGAGCTACAGAGGGAACTGGAGGGGAGTGTTTAAAGCTCACCACACCTCTGTTTACAGAGTGACCAAATCGGAACACCCTGGCTAGCTCTGGCTTAGGAGGTGGAGATGGGCAAAAGTGAGCAGTCAGCAGGGCCAGCTGAACCCCCCAGCTGCGAGAGTCTTACTCTGGTCCGACTGGTCTGCTAGGAACTCAGTGGCAGTAAGGACTCGACCCTGCCCACACTGGCCGATGTGGACCCATGTCCAGCCTCCTGCAGGGTATGCCCTATGGTTGCCCATATTGAAAGGCCTTAAAATCCACAGATCTGACTCTCCCCCAGCATCATTTAACCTTTAATACTTGTGCTTTTCATATTGGTAGAGAGAATAGGGACCTACCATTCTCTTTTTTCCTCAATCACCTGCTGCCTTTGGGGAGGGGGGCAACGTGTGAGGAAGGTCACACAGCTGGAAGCAATTTGTACCTTCTCCTGAACCCATGCCATGGCTCCTGACTCGGCTGCCCTTCAAGAAGATTAGGGCTCTCCTGTCAGTTCACTCACCAGCTTTCTAAATGGCATGGCTGCTGCCCAGCTCTCCGTCCAGGCCATTGCCTGCAACCTCAGCCTTTTGCTGTGACCAGCATCTAAATTTCTGCAGGCCTTGGCTGTACCCTCTAGCAAACGATAAAGTCTGTTTGCTTCAGGTTATAATCACCTTCACTCAGCCATAAGGGAGCAAGAGTGTCCTGGGC
The DNA here is from genome assembly GCA_004024945.1 of Uropsilus gracilis. Classification (NCBI taxonomy): domain Eukaryota; kingdom Metazoa; phylum Chordata; class Mammalia; order Eulipotyphla; family Talpidae; genus Uropsilus; species Uropsilus gracilis. The sequence goes on from PVHY01002762.1 coordinate 83,496, forward strand.
TGGTCGGGTAAGTGGTCATATTGGCAGTTATCAATCTTTGGTGGTTTTTTTAATGAGTAAATTGGTTAATTTAGTAGATGTTTTTTGGTATAATAGAACCTTTCAAGTCATTGGGAAATCATGATAAGAAAATGTCCTCAGGGTGAGCACAAGAGAAATTAAGAAAAAAAGTGAGTTATTCTCATTTTCTCTCTGACTGGTATAATAATATTCCCCCCCCATGTTCTCCAATGTTTTTGTAGAGCTGCACAGAGTACAAGGAGATGAGATTACCCAGGCCATTTTGGCTTCCAAATAGAGATACACAACCGGATAAGCAACTAGATATTGCTCTAGATTTGCATTCTTTTAGCCTTTTTGTTTCACTTCACTCTTAACTGGGATTCAGTGCTTCCATAAGGGGCCATGAGGAGGGTGGGGGCTGGGTCTCTCTGTTGCTGACCTTTCTACATCAACTGCACGTATTGGCCCGTGGCCGCTGGGTCAGGCTGCGCCAGAGCAACTGAAGTTGCTCCCACCCATGTCCTTCATTCCTTCAGGAGCCAAGGGTCTCCCTAGCTGCTGCCAGCCACCCTCCTGACATGGGTACCTTCTGTGAGCATGTGGCCAACATACAGCTTTGGCTTTGGCTGTTGAAAAAGCAAATCATGGCTATGGAGTGCAAAAGACAGAGTAAGATGAAGATATGCTGCTCTTTGAGAAGCGCCAGCTCTTCATTTAGGATGAAAACAAGACAGCAGGAAGTTCAGACAGTAGGCCTGCCCTGTCCGGGCTGGGTAGGACGTTCTGTTCTTGAATTCAGAGGCTCCAGTCCCAGGGAAAGCACTGCGTTCATAGTCTATGGGGTTGGGGACCCAGACAACACAAGCCTCTGAGACCCAGTATTGTTGCAAATAAGGTCATCTGTTTCTCTTGGTGTTTGCCCAGGCTTTTGGATTGAAACCATTTCCATTCAGAGAATAATAATTTATTAGAGCCGAGAAACAGGCTGAAAGGAAGGCAGGGCCCTTTGATCTGCTGTGTTGTGCTGCCCCCACAAGGGAAGGGTCACATTTTTGAACAAATATCAATGACTGAACTGCAATTGATTTTGTCTTAGAAAATCCAAGTGGTAAATATGGATGGGGGTTGGAACGGCAGAAGGGAAGGGCAGGGAAAAGGCACTTCCCCTGTGGGCTGAGATTCTGAAAGCTGCTGTTTGGAGGTAAAACCAGGCAGGAAGGAAAAGAGCCCACCTAAGGATGTCAGGATGAGGGTGTAGGGGGCTGACCAGCTGGGCCCAGAGTATGAGCAAGAGAATGGACTGCAGTCCTTCCTGCTGCAACCAAAGTAGACTAAAAGCCAGGATTTAATATGCTGATTAAATCATCAGAGGCCTCCTGAGTGTGTAGGATGCTCCCTGCCTGAGGGATTCATGGCCACGGGCTATGGCCCCAGGTCCTCAGGGCTGACATCTGGAAGAGGCCCCAGCTAGCACTGTTCATGTTCAGGACAGGCTAATCCTGCGTGTGGAAGAGGTGCCAGCTCCAGCTCCCTGCCCATGCCTCTGCTGGTTGCTTGAGCTCCACCCCTGCATCCCCACACTTGCCCTGAGACCAGCTTAAGAGTGGTCCTGGGTGGCCCGCACAGAGGTGTCACCATGGGTTTGTACAGAGCAGGGATATGCAAACTTAGCTGTCTATACTTGGGTGGTAGAAAGTGAACTGCCCATGATCATCACTAGGCAACCATGTGATTTGTTGTCTAAACTAAGGATACTTTTGAGAAAAACAGGCAGAGAGGGCACAGCTGGGGGAGAAAAAACAGTAAATCAAACTCCTGAGCATACTGGGCTGTGTGGTCACCAGGTTCCCAAGCCATATCCTATTTCTTTGAAGTTAAAGGATAGTAAGTACCCCCAACTGGTAGCTGCACTGATGTCTAAACAGCAGAAGAAATTCGCTAACCAATCCCTGCATGGTGGATATGAATCTAGAGAATCCTTGTCCCCCACGGCAGAGAACAATGCAGGAGCCTATGGGAAGAAGTCTCGTATGGCAGCACGTAGGGCCCTCAACAGCCTGGCCATGACCACTCTGGGCCCCAAGTCATACTAATAACAGAGACAGTCCCTGCTCTGCCCAGGTCCCAGGGAGTCTATGTGTGTTGGGATGTGTTTCTCACCCCACATGATGTGAGGTTCCCTCCTCTCTGCCTGCATATAACCCTGTGACCGCCTGTGTCGCAGTGCTGGGCAGTTTATGATGCATCTGTCTGGTGGACTGGCAGCTGTTTGTAGGTGGGGATGCATCTCCAATGCTGGCGCAGGACCAGCCCTCTGGGCTCAGGCTACAGGTGGAACTGCCGCCCTCCATGCCTCTGAGCTCACCATGCTTTCATCACTGCAGGTAGATGGCCAGAGCCAAGAGAATGATATGAACAAACGAAGACGAAAAGGCATCAACAGCCTGGAAGAGGTGAGTGACACAGTGTTGCTTTAAACAAAGGACCACCGGGGGCCACATTCCTGCCTGTGTCGACCACCCTGGTCATTCTGTGACCTCTCTCATGAACCACTGGTCAAGCCCGGCTGGATGAAAAAACAGCCGGGATACCCATCCTCGCTCCACTACCTACTAGCTATGTAACCCTGAGAAACATCACCTCCCAGGTTGTACAGCTCAGAGAAGTGTTAAATGCTGGTGGTATTTCTGACCTTTAAAAATGCAAACTTTCTAAAGATTAGATAAGATGATGCCTGTCATGCCGGTATAGTACCTGACACATGTGTTAATCAGTGTGTAGTCACTCTTGGGGGCAGTAAGTGGAAAGAGGCACTAGTTTCTACCTTTGTGTTTGGGGCACTTCCAATCTTTAACGCAAATATCCTAGTGCCCACAAGTGCCACCTTCTGGTGAAAGAAGAAAGGTACATGCTATTTTGTCAAAACCAAGCAGGACTCCCTCTCCTTGCGCTGGTGAAAAATTGATCAGCTGAAAAAGAGTATCAGTTCCTGCTTCCACAGGCAGCTTGTGAGAGAGACCTGAGAGATGCGTTTTCTTCTAGAAAACTTCTAACCCACCAAAGCAAGAACAGATACTGCCAGTGAGCTGCAGACTCAGCTTTATGTAGCCTACCCAGGACAACAAATTGTGGCATAAGGACCCAAGGATAACTTCTGCACTACATTTCATGCCTGAGTAAAGGACCTAGAAAAGGTCTCTACCTTCTACACTTGAAGGGGTATATTACTGTGGTTTATGAAGTCACGTGACTTGCTTCATGTGAATCCTTGACTGGTTCTCACAACACCATAATTGATAACAGCTAAGCAGTGAGGACCACTCCTGACAGAGTGGGCAGGGATGGCCCTTCACCCCATTTTCAGGCCTGGTCAAAGGAAAACACTGATTAAAGAAACCTGGAATTCAGTTCACTTAAGAGGTATACAAACTCATTTTATTTTAATGAGTTCAGATCACACTTGTCCAAGTCTTTTTAGAAATGCATTAGGTGATCCTTTCAAGAATTGTTACTTCCTTGTCTTTCAGCTCTAGTGTAAGCAAGAAGCCAACAAATAGGGAGATACTTTAGAGGGGAAGATAAATGCTAATTAACAGGACTGGAGAGATGACCCAGACCCTTGGGTATTGGGCCTTGCCTTTAGTGCCAGTAAATTTTCTTCTGCCTCTGCCCAAGAAGCTCCCTATATGACATTCTATCCCTGGTAGAAGTCTTCTGTGGCTTCTCTGAAGGAGTGTTGGTACTGTTTCTATTGATAATAGCATAAGAATTGGGATGTAAAAAGAAACCCGGTTTGTACCTGCCCCTTCTAAGATGTCTCAGGTCAATTGGGGGGCAGGGGATAGCTGTTTGCTTCAAATGAACGTAGCCTAGCAATTACTTGGAATTCCTGCTACTCAGAGTATGGCCAGGAACTAGGACAGCAGCATCTCCTGTCAGCTGGCTAGCAATGTGGAATCTCGGGCTTCCCCAGAATGCCTGAATCCAAATCTGTTTTTGAAGGAGACCCTCTGTGACTCATGTGATGGTAATGCTGATCAGTGCTGATCAGAGAGACCCACTGTCCTGGCCTGTGCAGACAACATCCACCCCAGTAAATGACCTCTTCTACCCCAAGCCTAGGTTGCTTTGCAGAGTTACATTTCTCACTGCGAAGTGGGGAGTGACTCTTTGTGTTTTGTCCAATATCCCAGAGCAGCTATGCAAGCAAGGTGTCCCATGGACTGCTAGGGAGCTTTAAAAAATCTCATGAATTTCTTCCAAGGGAACACATCTTGGGTGTTTGTTCCCATGAGGGAGATTCTGATTGCCCACTTGACATGACACTGCCGTCCTGCTCTGGGCCTCCGAGAGCAGATTCTATGATAACGGGGCACAGAAAATCAATGAACATCAGTGACTTCCAAAGTTTTATTTTTAACAGATAAGCTAAAGAAATCTTACGTGGAACTGTTTCTAATAAAACAGCATAATCAAGTGATCCCAGCAGCATCTCACCAGTCAAAGGGCTGGATCTTACATGTCACTTATCTGGTACCTTCTCCAAAATTGGGTGCTACTCATGAGAAAGCTTCAGACCAACTCTGAGTCAGAGGTATTATACAAAGTAACTGACCCAGCCCCTTCACAAGTGCCCAGGTCATGAAAGACAAGGGAGATAGAGGAATGGCTACAGGAGAGAGGGGACTGAAAAAGCCTGATGCTCAGTACAGTGTGGGGTCCTGGAGTCCGAAGACATTAGTGGAGACACTGATAAGGCCTATTCTGCATAATGTGGTGAATGGTCTTGTCCCAGTGTTCATTTCTTCGTTTTGCTACCAGTGTCAGCATTGTTGTACATGTTAACATTAGGTGCAGCTGGGTCTGGACTGCAGGAAGGGTCTGAGCTATCTTTGTCATTTTATCTAAATCAGAAATTATTTCAAAGTCAAGGTTTTCTTATTATTTCTTTATTTTATTTTTTAATTTTATTTATTTTATTGTTTTTTGAGACTAGGTCTTGCTATTTTTGCCCATGGAACCGCAGGCTCACGTCGCCCAGGGTACCACAGACTCAAGCAATCCCCAACCTCAGCTTCCCAGGTAGCTGGGATTACAGGCACATGCCACCACGCCCAGCTATGTGTTTTTTGGAACTAGGTCTCACTATGTGCCCCAGGCGGGACTCAAACCGCGATCCTTAGCCCCAGCTGCTTCATAGGCTGAAGCTTACAGGCACGAGCCACCGTGCCTGGCTCAAGGCTTTTTTAAAAGAGAGAGCAACAGCAGAACCAGACTGTTTAAGCTTGGAGTGGAGTGAAAGGAGGAAGGACAAAGACATGCATAGCCTGTGCCCTGCCTCCTGGCCCCTCCCCCTATCCTTCTGTACTCCCCTGACTGTCCATCTACTGTTTACCTGTGACGTATCTTGAAAATTATTTTGTTAATCACCTCATTATTTCATTTTTGCAATGACCATGGGCAACACATTAGTAACCTCGTTTTACAGCTGAGGAAATTTCTGAGCCGTATGTTGTTAAGGTCACTGGGCTAGGACATGAACGCATCAGGCTTCAGTCCTTAACTGTGTCGCTGCCAAGGCAGGCTGTGCTCCTCCTGTGAGCACCATCTCCAGTGGAGAGCACCTGCCACTTCTGCCTCATGTCCTCAGACTATGAGGGTACCCCTCTTTAGGAAACTGGGCTCATCCTGAGTCCCCAAGTCCCCCCCCCCAGGTATCTGGGTTCCGCGATCCAATAACCAATGTTCTGATTGGACCTTTGCAGCCTTCATCCTTTTCCAGCCGGAGCTTGGGCTCCAATCAAGAGGGCAGTGGCAGCAAAGAAGGTAGAAATCAGAACAAAGTCAAGTCCATGGCGAATCAGCTGCAGGCCAAGTTTGAGGAGAACTTACGGAACCCCTCTCTGCAGAAGCAGGTGAGTCTGCCAGATGCTCACTGCACTTGCCTTTGTGGTGGTCAGCATCAGCTGAGATGCCAGTGGAGACGTCCAGGCTAGTGATGGATTTTGGGCTTCCAGGCCTGGCTAATGGGAACCTCAAACTGCTTCTAGTTGAAGAGTCGGCTGCCTTTTCTGTAAGGGACCAAGTGGCAGGTATTCTAGGCTCTGTGGTCATCTGATCGCTCTCGTGTCTGTCTACTCACCTCTGCCCAAAAGCAGCCATACACAATTCTTACAGGAATGAGTGTGACTTGTTCTACTAAAACTGTTTTCAAAACAGCAGGTCAGATTTGGACCATGGCTGATGCCTACTCTGCGCTAGGGAAGAACCCTTTCCCTGCTTCAGTTTTGTTGCCATCTTTGACTCAGGCATGCTTAAGGGACCTTCCGTGTGCTGGGAGCCTAGGAGAGCACTAAGTCCATCTTAGTTGGTGACATCTGTCCTGACCAACAGAAACTGGTTCTGCAGACCTGGAGAGTAGCCCCCAGGTGTTCGCAGGCACTCCCTCAGGTCCCCTGTGTCAAGCGGGTTAGCTGGTGTCGCACAGGGTCTGTGTGAGCCAGGAAGAGGGTTGAATGTTGTGGCTCAGGATGCAGACCCACTTGACTTGAGATTCTGGCTTGGGACATGATTGTACTGCATGATCCAGTTTGCACCCTGAATTCCTTTGGGATGCTGCTGTCACATTACAAAAGCTTAGGATATGAGGTTTAGTTTTTCCTAGAGAACACCTGGCACATGACATAATTCGGCTCCTCTTCCCAAGAGGACACACTCTTAGTTAACTAGAGGCACAGACAATTCTTGGTTAACTAGGGGCATAGCCACACCTCTCCTGAGTGAACTGACCTTCCCCAGGAAGCCAGGTGATTTTATTCGAAGGGGGTCATTTCCCTGAGACTTGTGATTCTCTGAATTTTCCCCCAAATGCCCACTCTGGAGGCTTGACCCATTTTTGTGCTCAGTGGACAATGAGGACTCTTCTGTGAGGTGGATGCCATTTCCCTGTGCTCCTAAGGGCACAAAGCATCCCACTGCCAGGGGAACTCCAGGGCTGGCTACTTGGGCCTACATGGATGCTGGCAGAGGCCACCCCAGACCTGGGTCTGAGTCATAAGCATGGCCTGCCTGGGATTCACACATTGTCCAAGAGTTGGAGACTCTGGAACTTGCTGTTCACTTGCACACAGAGTGGGACTCAAGTTTCCTGGAAGGACCCAGCTTGTAGGAGCTCAGCCCAGGGATCTCTCTGCATCTGCACAACCTGTCTCCCTCCCTCTCTCCCTCTCCTTCCTCCAAGTTTCTCAGTCTGACTCATCTTTTCCTTCATGTTTCCTGTGCTGCTTTCTGGGATGCACCTTTCTCCTCCAGGAACGTCACACTTCAGAGATAGGTAAGCCCGTCCTGCGCTCTTCTTCTGATCCTCCTGTTAACTCTCGCTGCCCCAAGCCAGAGGAGCCCACACCCCAGCCCATCACCTCCTCTGAAAAGGCAGGTAGGGCTCCTTCCAGTAGATGCTGTCCTGGTGAAGCCAGAGGGGGCTTGCATCTGAGGGTTGGGGTAGTGGTTCTCTCCACCCCTGATAGGGCTGACTGTAGTCTCGGGGAAGGCAGACACAACCTGAGGTCACCACCCTTCTAGGTAAGAATAACCAAATATACAGCATCTCATGCCATGGATCCTTCAGCCTGTCAGGGTTTCGGCTGGCCTACTACCAGGCTCCCGGTGCTTTGTGTGCTTGGGAGAAAGTGGACCGCACCACCTAGGTATTTTGCGGGATGCCCCTGGGATTTAACTTTGAGTAGGTGATTCTGATGGGTGGGAAAGTGGCCATGGTGGTGAAAGGGGCTCAGAAGACCCCTGGGCTACACACCACTGATGGGGAAAGGCTGGCAAGTGGTGGAGGCCTTCTTGGGGCATAGTTGACAGGGAGGCCAGGGGGCAGCCTGAAGCCATGGACTGAAGCTTTCTCTGGCTTGCATCTCTTGGTATGGAATTTGAATGCAGTCACTGTTATTGACCCTAATACTCAAAGATATCTAATCCACATTAAGATTTTTTCATTGCTTCTGGATATTACAGGTTGAGTGAGATCCATGCAGATATATTGCAGTGATTTCATGTTTGTTTAAGAATTATCCGGAGAATTTTTTTAAACACCATTATTTAGCACCCACCCCCAGCTATATCCAAATCCTGCGGGGGTGGGGGGTGGGGGTGGTGGAAGGTGCCTTAGTTTAAGTGCCCTATAGGGTTTTGGGGTGCCGCTGGGATTGAGAACATTGAGGTTGTACAGGTTTTGCTCGTCAGATCTGGGGTGAGGCCCAAGGCTACAGGTGATGGGGTATCAGCACTTGAGGTTGGTTTGGAATCTTCTGGGAGGTGGCACCTGGTGTGCCCTTTGTTCCTGGTCCTCTAGGGATCCCTCAAGGTGGGGGGGCAGGGGTCTGTGAAAGCACCGCAGTGGGGAAGGAAGCCTGATTTTCCTTCTCTCCCAGTTCTCCCCGGTGGTGGTGACAGGGCATGTGCTCCGAGAGATAAAGCAAATGTCTGCTGGTGGTGAGCGCCCAGGCAGACCCTGGAGAGTCAGAGCCAAGTCTGATCTGCAGCTCACAGGGCCAGAGCACTCTGCTGGCCTGCCTCCCACCTGCCAGGGAGTGCTGGCCCTTTCCGGGGTGCTGCGACGCCTGCAGCAAGTGGAGGAAAAGATTCTCCAGGTGAAAGCCTTGCTCTGTACCCAACCTCTCTACCCATGTCTGGGGTGCCTTCCTTCCCTCTCTGCCCAGGGTGGGTGCCTTTCCTTACTGTTCACTCCCTGTCGCCTGTCTTGTCCTATCTTAACTTACTTCCTTCATCCCTCAGTTGACCATCAGTCTCTGTCGCTATCTCCTTTTTCTGTTTTCTTTCTCTTCTTGACTGCAGAAGAAAGCTCAGAACTTGGCCAACAGGGAATTTCACACAAAGAACATTAAGGAGAAGGCAGCTCACCTTGCCTCCATGTTTGGCCATGGGGACTTCCCACAGGTAAACACAGGATCTCAGAGGCCCCAGTGACTCAGGTGTTGGAAAGCCAGTGAGATGAGCATGAATCAGCCTCTGGAGCTTGACTTCCTCCTTCCTCCTTCAATAGCATAGGCGCTATTCACTTTCCATGTCCCGGAAGAATTCAAGCCGACATCTAAAAGAGATCCAAACAGGAAGGTTTGGAATAAGTAGATAAATCATGAAAAGGAGAAAGTCAAAGGTAGAAAAGGAAGCTTAGGTCAAAGGAAAGTGTTACTGAGAGGATCACTTACTGATAGCCCTAGACTTCTGAGTAGGCTCCGGGCTGCCTCTGATTCATATGAAGGGGGAAAGCTGGTCAGTTACAAGAATCACAGTGCCCTGAAAGTGAACCCCACTGCCCAGGAAGACATCAGAGACCATGGAATAGCCACCCCATGACCCTGATCAGGGAGAACTGAATGATGAGGTGGGTCTCATGCCTGAACCCATACCCTGCTTTCCCAAAAGGCATCATTGAGCCAAGAAGAATGGCTTTGCCTTAGAATGGGAAATACCAGCCCCTCCATCCAGGTACTGATTTATGAACCTGAAAAGAAGATCATGTGCTCACAAGGAGATGACAATTAATAATGAGGAGTAAGTACTCCCTTGCTTGCAGCCAACCTAGTCTCTGGAGTAAGCTCTTCCGTTGTCACGGAGGCTCTCCAGTCCCGTATCCTCAGCTTCTTGACAGTCACAGAGAAAGGAGAGGTGCTTTGCCTTTCTTTCATTTTTAGGGTTCCCAGGGGCTACCCAGAGGCTGCATAGGATCCTTCTGTGGCCTCCTATCCCCTGTAGCTCAGGATTCCCCTTTCCTAGGTTTGGAGCTGCTGCTTGTACCAAGTTCAGTGTGCAGGCTGCAGGAGTCAGCACAGGAGTCTGCAACAGAAGTAGGCAGGAACAGGAATAGCTATTTTGGTATGACAAGGGAGCTAGGATAACTAGCAGAGAAGGATACCTAGAAGCCAGACAGTCTGCTGGGCTCTGAGTAGAAGCTGCTGTTCCATCCTGAGGCACAATCCTGAAAGTCTTTTCCCTTCCTCAAAGGCACAGGCATGGAGGCTGTATGGTAGAGGGGAATGCCCCAGTGCTTTGCCCTGGGATAATCATGGTATCTTCTCTTTCTGTTCTATGCAGAATAAACTTCTCTCTAAAGGCCTGTCTCATCCTCATTCTCCGCCTTCTTCCTCCTGCCTTCCATCTCCTGATCCAGTTGCTCCTTCTTCTCCACCAACTGTTGACTCTGTTTCTCCTGCCAGAAAGGTAGTTGTCCTGAACAATTAGCTTCCCCAATTCCCTGCATGTTCTGAGATTCTCTCATGGTCTCCTCAACCTGCTCAGATAAACAGTTGAAGCTTGGCTTGGCTGGGCTGGAAGTATGTAAGATATTTTACTACAGTCCTGGATTTGGTTTGGTCTGGTTTGAGAGCATGTAAACTGGTGGAACAGGCAGCACACTGAAAAGTGTCAGATGATGCTTGACATAGGCCAACTGCATTAGATGATGCTGAGAAAACAAAGAGGAATTTCCTTACTACAGTTTAGGCACATGAGCTTAGAAATAGGGAATATTTTTACCATGTGAAATTGCTAGTATTTGGCTGGTTTTAACCTAACCAGATGGAAGTTTCACATGGTAAATGGAACACAATATGATCCATTAATTCTGAGAGATTCAAAGGGTGGGATTATAGGAAGCAGGGGTGTGGGGGTGGTGGGTAGCAGAGAAGGAACCACAGGGGAGGCTGTCTGGGAACTGAGTGCTGACAGTTATATGAGAGGATTTCCTGGAGACAAGTGTAAGAGAAGAAGGTTTTTAGGAAGGAACTCATGTACCAAGGAAGCAGACAGAATTTGCCTAAAATGGAAGGCAGAGTTTTGGTGCAACCTTAATTTAGGGAGAAAAGCATTCACCAGAGAATGAGAGTGAAGCTGAATGAGAGTGAAGTCTACTTTTCTCACATTATTACTGAATTTCACTGATCCTTTTACAAAGAGCCACTGCAGGATCCACGCTGTGTTCCCAAAGGATGAGTTGGGTAGTAACACAGAGCTTGGCACAGAGTGGGGAGGAAGTGGGGACCAACGTTTGGTTAGGTAGATAATACGAAGTGTTTATGGACAATTATTAAATTTGGACTCTGGAATACTTTCCATGTGTTGTCCTGGACCTGCATATACCCAATGAGGCCAACAGGATTGGAAATGGGCAGTTTCTCCAGGGAGCTTGACCTCTGCAATGGCTGAATTGAAAGTGGATGTGAAACCCACTTCATTACTGCTGATCTTGGGAACAGTTCTGGAGTTCTCTTCCCTGCAGACAGTGCTCTGCCGCAAACTTCCTGTCTGTGCAGCTCACATCTGGGCTCAGCATGAGGTGCTGACTGGTTCACAGAGTTCCACTTGTTTGCATCCTCACCATTAAGCCAGTGTACCAACCAGCTCCCTGCTGTTGCAGTAGTGAGAAATTAAGAGCTTCTGCTTGATGTATAACCAGGGGTCCCATACCTGTTCACCCCCACCACTGGGGGGAGAGAGGTGCAGGTACAGTCCCACCTGACCCGTCCCCTGTGTGGGTATTTCCCTGGAAGGGCAGCAGGAGGCAATGTGGAGAAGCCTATTTCTTCACTTCCAAGCTGTCCTGACCAAGCTGTCCTGGAGGCCACTGAAAATAGCCATGGTTGAGATGCCCAGCACCTTGCTCCAGGGCGGCTTGATCAGCTGTTCAACTTAGATTTCTTGACCTTTCTGGGCCTCCATTTTCTCATCAACAAGGGAATGGTTTCTGACTCACATGGTGGTGATCTATATGGGTAGGAACTGGCCTTTTTGTCATCAAAATGGCTTCAGGGAAGCCTTTTTGCCCAACTCAGGAGAGGAGCCTTCCAGAAGTGAAGGTGTGGGGGCTCACTACAGTCAATAAAGTCACTGGCACCCTAGCCAGGCTAAGGTGAGGAGCAAGGGCACCTGGGCACAGACAGGCAGTGGCAGCCAATCCCACACTTTGCTTTTCTCCTGTTCCTCCTGCACTGGCTAGCCCTTCAGGGTGGAGCTAGTCAAGGTCTCCTGGTCTCTGCTTTGCTTCCCTCCTCAGGGAAACCTGACTTCTCAGGGTAAGAAAAGCCACCACACGTCCCAATTTCCCTGGTGGCCTTTCCTGATTGGGGTTCCTCTGGGTGATGACAAGAGACGCAGAGTCTGACAGAGTCACTCCTTGTCAGTGAGCATGGTCTCCTGTCACATCATCCCTATGCATCAAAAGCTGCTTTCCAATGGGCTCTCCAAGCAGCTTTAGGCCAGTGCCACTCATTAAGCCAATGACTGAGCATTTATTCATTCATTCATTCAACAGATATTTGATTGACAGCTCCATGTCAGGCACCTCAGGTTCTGGGCACATCCATCAGTAAACAGTTACATCTCTGTCCTGACAAGACTTGTATCACAGGAGAATAAGCAGTCAACAATGACATTAGAGTGTATTATATGCAAGAAACACTGTACTTCCCATGGAAAAGATAGAACAGGTGGTGGGGTTCTGGCATGCTGGGGAAAGGGTAACAATTTAAAATGGGATGGGGGTGAGGGTGTTCTTCCTGAGCAGAATCAGCACCACTGAATAGAAAATGAAGGTAGAGGGATCCTTCCCCCACCCCAAACCTGGTGCTCAGGTCTCCCTGGCTCTGACCCAGTGTTCCCTCCTATGCTTCCCAGAGGCCATACATTAATGGAGGCCTTGTCCAAGTATCCAGCTTGGAAGTTGTGTCCATGGAGAGCCTTGCTCACAGGCACCAGAGGAACTACAAGTGTGATAGATTTGGGGACCACTTCCTCTGACCCCCATCTATGACTTTGTTCCTTGTTTCTTGAAGGTTGTGATAGAAGAATCCCACACATACAAACCCCACACCCCATGTTCTCTCACCCCATTTCCCAAGCCTTCTTCAGCCATCAAGCAATGATATAATTGGGCTGCCTTAATAATTCCCAATGTGGTCACTAGGGACTGGTGGCCTTTTATAGTGTGACTGGGGATGATTGGGCATACAGCCACCTGGGGGTTCTGGACATTCCACTTATTCTCTCTGTGCCTTAGTTTTGCCAGTTAAAAAATTCTTAGACTGGACTTAGCACTTACATCCTTCTTCCCCCTCCCCCCCTCCACCATCTTACTGTCAAGCCACTTGGAGGTAAGGAATGGAGTGGTGAGTTTCTAACTTCACATAGTATTGGAAAGGACGATGCCACATATACCACCCTGGCTCCTCCTCACCATCCCCTCCTGCCTGGTCTGCCCCAGCATGGATTCAGTGCTGGGCTTTGCACGTGCAAAAGCTGTCTCCTCCAAGGAGAGAACTGGCTGTCCCTTCAAATATCTAGATAACAACTGGCAACAGACAACTCCATTTAGACCAGCAAGCACTCAGGAGCCTCTCCTGGGGCTTTAATGCTTCTTCCTAATAGATCGTGGATGCTCTGCTTGCCCAGAAACCCAAGTTTGCCTCAATTGAAGGAAGCCAGAGGAAGAGAAATGTAGTGAGAAACTGATGCTTAGTCCTTGGCAACGTTCTGTCAGGCAGTGGGTCTGTTTGTGCCCTAGAATTCTATGCCTCAATTCCAAGGACCCAGGGACACTTGCCACCTTGTGGGTACAGATTTATCCAAACTGAGGAACATGTTATCGGATTGCAAACTTGGGTCTGAGACATGCAGCCAGGATTCTGCCTTCAGACTACACTTGCTTGCCCTCTCCAAGGCAGTTGGCATTCTGCCTTGATTCAGAGTGATGATGCTGGGGTTTGGGCCAGAGGGAATTTAGGGTCCAGGTAATTACCAGATTCTTTATCTTTCAAAAAATATATACTATGAGACCAGGTCCAGTTTTATGTGCCCAGCACTCACCCATTGTAGCAAGGTGTCGGCTCCCTAGCAACCATTACATAACTTCACTCTTCAAGAAAAGAGGTCACACCTCTGGTGTGATGAGGAATCACTGACCAAGGCTGGTGAGCTCTTGTGAGAACAAGATGGTGACTGAATGTTTGTACAGCTGGGCCCGAAAGGGGTGGCCTCACTGGGCTGAGACTGCGGTTTAGTCCTCCTGGGTCAGAAGAGCTCTGTGTATTGCAAAAGGCACTTTTTCTATTCTTCCGGTGTTTGTGTAAGAACTGGATTTGCTGGGTTTACTCTGGAAATTTGCATAGGGCAATCTACCTGTATTTCATCTGATCCCAAGGCCATTTCCACCCTTTCTGTCCCTCTCTCTGCCTGGGATAAAGTCAGGCAGCTCTATGGACGCAGCCTATATACATCCCAGCCTTTTAATTGGCAGGTTTTAATTGGCAAGAGTGTTGGTGTGTCATAGGGAGATGGGGTGCTACACAGAAAAGCATATGGGCTTGGGGTCACACTTGGATTTAGAGCAACTACTTTCTGTGTGACCCTTAAGAAGTTAGTGGCTTCCTCAGTGCCTTAGTTTTCCCAAACTGTAAACTGAAGAGGACAGCAGCTCATCCTGAAGGTGACTGGAATAACACAGGGACCTAGCCAGATCTTTTCACTGCTCCTGCCCCAGCTAAAAGTAGGTAGAAGCAAAGAAAGAAGAATCTGGGAAGTTTGATAATGTCATGGGCTTTTGCCTTTTTGATTTACCTTCATTTGCAACATGTTCCCATAAAAAACTGACCTCTTTCTAAAAAGTAAGAAAGGAAGAAAAAAAGAAAATGCCTAAAATAGCCAGTAAATATAGTCTCCTCTAGCGGAGGAAAATTCTAGAAAAACATTTATCTAAAATTTGTATTAATTCCTCTCTTTCCTTCTTTAGATTTCATGTTTATTTTCTTACTTCTTTGTTAATTTTGGGATAGTATTTAACTTCTCCCCTCCCCTGTGGTCCCTGTGGTTATCCCATCACCATAGCACCCGTGATCTATCACCGCAGTCAAGAAGTGGTGATAGCTATACACAGTGAAATACTACCCAGTGATTTAAAAAAATAAACTCATGCCATTTGTAGCAACATGGATGGAGCTGGAAGGGATTATGCTAAGTGAAACAAGTCAGGAGCAAAAGAGATAATCCCCCTCTTTCTAAAGTCAAAGATGTCACTGTCAGTTTCCATTTTCATTTCAAACACTTAGGAGAGTAGAGCTTCAAATGAGTTGGCACTTGTCTGAACCCCACTTGTACCACCACAGAGGGGATTCTAAGGGCCACCTCCTAGGTCCTGTGATCACAGGATCACAATGCCTGCCACCCAAAGGGCCGCTGGAACCTCGGAAACCTTCCTTCATTTCAACACTGAGGGTACTGTTTCTGGACCTTCGCAAACAGCATGGTTTCAAGTATGGCCTTTGCATTTCCTTATGCCCTTAGCATGTCGCTAAGGACCCCCCCACCCCCCAATCTGTCCTCTGATGTGTCTCAGCCAAGGCCTCCTCAGTGAACAGGGACTTTGCCCATGTGGGCCCAGGAGACTCCCCCTAGTCCTGCTTGTCGAAAACTCCCCTGCCAGAGAGCTCCAAAGCCCGGAAGTGTTACTCTCACCCCTGCCTGACCCCTGTGGGCCTCAGGCGCTCACAGCAGGGTGTTTGGTCACAGGCTACCTGCTCTGAAGAAGCACAGTCTGGACACCTGGTGTTTTTGGCTGAGTTCCAAGCCCAGGGAGCAAAGTTCCCATTGTTAGAGCACAAATGGACCCAGGAGCCTGCCCCCTCCTTCACTCTGAGCATGTGCCCTGTGCCAGGAGTGTGGTCATGGGAAAGACAGGGTCAGAGGGGCCATCCAGATGGGATGTGAGCCAGCTCAGTGCAGGGGGAGAAAGACTCCAACACCTAGACAGGGACTGGCATCCCCTGAGCCAGGAGAGAAGGTACTGCCCAGGTGTCCCTGTGTGTGGACATCCTGCAATCTTCTGTTACCTCTGGCCGTGGAGCTGTGATAGCAGTGATGTCACTGTGTTTGAGTTTGCGTTAACCCGGGAGAGAAGTGGTACGCTCCTTCCGGGTGAGCCCAATTCTTTAGTGGCCCCTTTCCTTGGTCCTGCAGACTGACTGACGGTGACACCCCAATTTACAGATGAGAAGGGAATTCTCACAGAAGGGAATTCTTGTATTTGAGATTAATCTGATGTACTGGAGGTGAGGTCATGTGAAATGCCAGGCATTCCAGCTTCTTCTAGTTAATTAACTGAAAAAAATAATTAGAATGTGAAAAGGGGGAAATAGTGACATATACCTGAAATCTTGAAAATTACAAGAACATCCTCCAAAAAGACCAAGTCTTTTTTTTTTTTTAAAGACCAAGTCTTAAAAACTAGCAACTGAAACATTTTCAGTCATATCAGATTGCCCAACTTTTGTTTGGACAGGCAGTTTCTAGCCAAACTATAAGCTCTACCCTCCTTCAGCCCTTGCCAGCTTGACTTTCAGTACCTGAATCTTCTTGTTGAGAACCTCTGGATCTTCCTCTGAGCTCAGTAGCAGGATGAATTTTCTGGAAGCTTCTCTGAGTTGAGTACCTCTTTCTCAGAATCCTAAGAGCCTTCCCTAGATGATAAAAGCAGTGCTCCTGAAATGTGGTCTGTGGGTGGGTACTAGTCCAGGACGCACTGATACACAAATACATTGCTCTCCTGTAGAGCTAACTGGGCATTGCCACACATCCAAGTATCACTTTTATTGTATCTTTAGAAGCATCAGGCCACAATAGATTAGAAATTTAAAAAAAAAAAAAAAGACAAAACCCACGATTCACCACTAATAGTTCAAGGAGCATGGAATTAGCATAAGTCTAACTGGTCATGTCCTCGTTTTTAGGCTGCCCATAGGGCATTCTGCTGTTGGGAAGCAGAGGGAAGATAACCATGACCCCAGGGCACCTCTACTTTCATCCTGTCTTTGGGTGTGCTGCCAGGGTACCCTTTCACCCCTTGAGACAAGTTCTTCATCACCAGGTCTCTGAACCCCCACCCCACGAAGTCCCAGTCTCCTCCTGGTATTGGCCAGTAGTGACTCTGGGATTGCTTCCATCTGACCAAAAGCCAATGCTGCTTTTAAGGGCACTCTCATTTAGCTGTTCTTAAAAGACCACCATCACGGGGTGGGACTATGGATGCCACTGGAGAAGGAAGGTTCTTGACCCATGATGAAAGATGAGGTATGGTCTTCATTCTGGCCCCCCTGTTGAGTGGCTTGGAGAGTGTCTTGCGCTGGTCAGACTGAGCAGGGTACAACTGCACAGACGTGTCTTAACAGCACCCCCAGCAACCTCAACAGCATGTTTTGGTAATTGCTCCCTAGGTCAGGATTGCACGGAAGCTCAGTGGCACAGAGTGCTTATTAGCTAAGTGTTTAATGAGGGCTCATTAGGGACTTGTATTTAAAGCCCTAGAAAGTGCAATCTCAATCTCTGCTAACTCAAGGGAGGCAGTAATTGTGCGTCACTGTGATACCTTTCTGGGAGAGCACGGTAGGGCCAGTTCGCACACTGGGCCAGCGAGACAGCCATAGTGCACAGTGTGGGGAACAGCAGGTTTGACCTCCTGTGCACTCCTTCCCCTCCGTGTCTCGATATAAACTCAGGAAATACTTGGTACCAACAATTCCTCCCTGAAGAGGCTGTGCTGAGGGCCACCGTGGTGAGGGCCAGGGAGACATCGAGCACGCAGTGGCTCTCATCCTGACCCAGTGTGCCTGAGCCTTTCTTAGAAGCAGGAATCAAGTTTCCTGGCATTCACAAAGTGGATACTAAAAAAGGGCAGAGAGAGTGTTTGAAAGCAGAATTCCTAACCTCAGGCTTGGGGGTGGTGGACTGGAGTGGGGATGAGTACCCAGCCTGGTAGCCCAGGCTCCTGGAAGGTAGCAGGCTTTCTAAAGACTAAGAAGCTCATTTTCTCTGCATTATGGGGTTAGATTCCCATGGCAGATCGGTGGCCACATTTTCCATAGGTCCCATGAGCCTCACACTCAGTCTAGAGAGACTGTTTCCAAGTTGCTGCTCAAGTTGGGGCATCCTGAATGAGACAGAAAGCCAGGGTCTCCCAGCATCTACCCTTCTCCCCAACCTGCTGTCATACCTTTCCTTCCTCTCCCCATCCCCTCTGAGTGGCTGTGCTTTTGCTGGGATCAGATGTGCTGGTTTCTGGACACCACTGCTGAGAGCTGGGGTGCCACAGCTGCTGTTGCCAACAACTTGACCACCCTCAGTTTCCGCTTTGTAGTCAAGGCTTTCACATAGGGTTAGATGCGGGTTCCTATGGGGACAGATGAGTTTAGATTGGAGGTGTTCTAGCCCCCAGCCCCTTACACAATCCTCCATTATTTGTAGCAGTGGCCATCACCTGTATGGAGTCCCTTCAGCCTAGTCACTGATTTCTCTGTCTACATCCATAAACTGGATTCAGATGCTACCTCCCTCCAGGGTTTTGGATCAGAAACTGTGTTGACAGAATCTCATATTATGCATGTTTGCTTCCCTAAAGAGGGGACACTAGGGGCAATTTTCAGAGCTAGTGGGGAAAGGGATGTACATTGGGGCTGTGTGTTCATCGAGGTTATATGGTAGGCCATCTAGGCTGTCAACTGCCAGCCTTACCCCAGCTCCTTGACACATGGGCAGGGACCTAGGCATTCATAGGTAGGTGTGGGCCATCATGTCTTCAGAGCACAGGCAACTGTCCACACCCCATCCCCCCACCCCCGCTTCAGGCACTGATTCCTGGCCCACTGCTCCTGACCCTGAGTTCCAGGGCCCTCTGGGCACTGCCTTGTACAGCTCCCACCCTGACCCCCTCCCTACCCATATGGGCCATATTCACTGCCATTCACTCAGCACTCATGCTGCCAAGGTGCCATGTGTTCCCAACCTGGAGGAACAGCAGTCAGGCCTGACCATTGCCTCCCTTGGAACAGGGGGCTGCAAGGTAGCCTGGGGTCTGCCAAAGTCAAAGGAAAGAGGAAAGGGAGGGGTCAAGTTCACTTAGTCCAGCCCTGCTAAGTGCCAGGCACTTAGACACACAGTCTCTCACTCTGTCCTTACTGTGAACCCATGAGGCAGCACTCTTATCCTCATTTTCCTAATTGAGAAACTGAGCTCAGAGATTGGGGACTTTATGCCAGGTTTCAGAACTGGCTTGTGGCATGCGGTCCTAGACTTCTCTCTGGGTCTGTGGGAGCAGCAGCTAACAGCCCCGCAAGGGGGTTGGTCCTTACTGGAGGGCACTGCAGGGCAGCTGATGGGGAGGGCTGTGTTCCTCGCTATCTGTCTCCTTTGTTAGGTTCTCTGGCTCTTGGCTTTGAGAGCTTATGGTAACCCAGGTGTGCTACGGGTCAGCCTTTGGGTGGTTAGTGGCCCCACAGCATGGGATCGTAAGCCCTGATGAGAGAGGCCCTGTGAAGACATAGGGTGGGAGTCAGGAACCTCCAGTGGCTTTCTGAACTTTGCATTTTTTGGCTAAGCAACCTTGGCCACATCCTGTCCTCTCTCTGAGATTCTTTTACCTATTCAGTGAAATGAGAACCTCTAGGAAATCCCGAAGGCCCAGCACCCTGGATGAATGAGTTATCTTGCTCACCTAAGATCCCAAGGTCCTACTTGTTTTCCTTTTCCATCTCCAGATGCTAGCTGGTTCTGTCTCCCAGCATGCCGGGTGCTGTTTGCATGCAGTGTGAAGCTCTTTTGCACACTTGTCCTATTGCTGTTTCCTTCTCGGAGCTAACTAGCCTCTCCCTTTGTCTCTGTCTCCTTCACCTCTGCTCTTGGGTAGCTGACAGTAGGGAAAGTATCAAGCGGAATAGGGGCTGCAGCTGAAGTCCTGGTCAATCTGTATATGAATGATCACAGACCTAAGACCCAGGCCACCTCTCCAGACCTGGTAAGGACACATATCCCTCAGCCATCACCTGCAGATACTGGCTCTGGTCTCCCTAGGAGGGCACACAGGGATGTGGAGAGAACACAGTGACCCCTCAAGGCTCTCCTCCTTGTGGGGACCTGCAAATGGGGTGATCCCTTGCACAACCTTCATTTCCTTAAAGACAAGCCTTGCTCAGCTGCCTCATGGGTCTTTGCACCAGGCAGAGCTGTCTGGGGCTCTGGGGAACTGGAGAGAAGACCACGTGAGGCTGTCCCCGGAGTCAGACACTCCTAGTGTCCACCCTACATAGCTCTTTACATTGGGCTGAGGATTCCAGACTGGGAGAAAGCATCCCTTTCCTTTGGAGTCTCCCCTTTTCCAAACTAGGCCACTCACTGTCATCCCTGATGATTAAGTTGGTAATTGTTTGATTTCCTGCTGGCACATTCCCCTGGAATTACCCAGGTGTCAACTTCCCTGCCCTTCACCCTCCCCACCTTAGGAGTTTGACAGGAGGCCCTGTGGCCTGGAGGATGCAGCTTCTCCCTTTTCTGTAGTTTTCTGAAGCGCTCAGATGCCACAGGTTTTCCTTGCCCTCCCCAAGTCACTGCAAAGGTCAAGGTGATAGAAAACATTCCCCCAGTGACCTGACTCCTGACTCAGTAGTACCTTATCCTGGATTAGATCAGAAAGAAGGCCCCCAGTGCAAGCGTGTCTGTGGGGACACCCACTCTGTCAGACCCCGGGACATCACTCCCATCCTGAAGTCTGGGGGAGGAGGGGGACACCGCTGCCCCATCGCCACACTGTCAGTGCCCCTGCCTCAGAATAAAAGCCATCCCTGAGGGTCGGGGTCTGTGTCAGTAGTGTTTGTCTACCCTCACCTCACTGCGGTGACTGCAGAGACGTGAGCAGCCACGAGGCCCCCATAATTCAGGCGTGAACTTCTAAAAGGCCTGGCATTTAAAAATGCGATGTAAGTCTAATGTTCTGCTTCTCTCTCCTGATGCCTGTGCCCCAGGACTCCATGCGGAAGACATTTCCTATGAACCTGGGAGGCAGCGACACCTGTTACTTCTGCAAGAAGCGCGTGTATGTGATGGAGCGGCTGAGCGCAGAGGGCCACTTCTTCCACCGAGAGTGCTTCCGCTGCAGCCTCTGTGCCACCTCCCTGCGCCTGGCAGCCTACGCCTTTGATGGCGATGAAGGTAACCCCAGGGACCAGCCTGCGTGCCTGTCACTCTGCAGGGTCTGGGAAGCCCAGCACTTCCCAGGGAGTGTGGTGTCAGCAGGAAATCTGTTCGGGGAGCAGGGCGTCCTGCTAAAGTGAGGCAGCCTGTGGTGGGCAGGGGGTTCCTGGGGAAAGGAAACCTGTTGCCCTGGGCTATACCAGCACTGGAGGGTACTACCTACTATGTGCCCAGTGCATGGTGCCCATTTTCTTGTTTAGTTTCTCCCATTGACCCTGAGGAATCAACCTGATAACCTATATAACTCGCCCAGCACTACACTGGGCAATAGGTGTCAAAGAATGACGTCAGTAATGTGAATATTTCTTATGTATAGATTATGAACTAGCATAGAGTAACATCCCCTCTGCTAAGTGGCCTACAGGAGATCATTGAAGAAGGAATTGCACTGAGTGGGATGAGTGATTATTCTCCACATTTCAGCACTTGATGTTTTACTGTCATGTGTGCTGAAAGCAGTATAACATGGTGCTTGTGATGACACAGTCTCAAACAAAGCTGCCTGGGTTTGAATCTAGACTCTACCCTTCACTATATAACCCTGAATCTGGTACCTATTCTCTTGGTCCTTCAGTTTCCTCATCTATAAAATGAAGATGCTGCTTATCCTTAGCTCATAAAGTTGTTGGGTGAATCAATAAGTTAATTCAAGGAAAGCATTGAGGATAATACCAGGAACATTGGGAGTCCTAGCTAAGTTGTTACTATTTTACCATTATCACCGTCACTGTCATGCTGTAGAAAGGTACCCAATCATCCTTGGCAGCCACTGTATGCCTTGTCAGAGTCTTTTCCTCCGTACCACTGGCATATCTGTTCTGTCTTCTACCCCCAAGGTGCTCAGAGAGCTAGAGGAGACGGAAACACTGCTGATATTCAGAACTATCCATTTTGCTGCCTGGCAACTGGCCTTGGGAAGAGACTAGGCTACATCTTTTGGGGATTATCTGTGGATTTCAGCCCCTTCCTTGGGATCTCCCCACCCCCTGCCACTGTTGTAGCCTATCTCTGAAATAACAAAGGGTCCTCCTGTCCCATCTTCTTATCACTTCCATTAAGTCAGGTGACAGAAGCCATGTCCCAAGTTTGAGGCATCCTGGACTAATTTCCACGATTGTCATGTTCTGATCTAAACAATGGCAGGCACTGGACTTCTGTCTGCTGTGACTCTGTTTCACAGGGAAACCTTCATGCATGGATGTGTGTCTTTCTTTGACAGGCAAGTTTTACTGCAAGCCTCATTTCATTCACTGTAAAACCAACAGCAAACAGCGGAAGAGACGGGCAGAGCTAAAGCAGCAAAGAGAGGTACGTTTTGTCTCGAAGCAGTGTAAAGGGAAGACTCCTTTCTAGGTTCTCAAAGGTTCCCCACAGTTTATGGACCTGGACGGATTGATTCACTGATGAGAAGCCAGTCTCTGCTCCCTGGTGTGGAGGGTTGATTTGTCTCAGGCTGGTCAGTGACCTCTGGACTGCATCCATTCCAGGGGAGTGACCATGCTGACTCTCATGAAGAGCCTGCAAGAGTCTTCCCAAGTGCCAGTCATGGGATCATGTGCACAGATGTCACCTGACACAGGACACTGTGGGCAGAGGCACCTGAGATGTGGTCCTGTGCCATTTCATGCTGTCCCCAGCTACTAGGATGTCTGCAAAGTCTAGTCTTGTGAATTTATGAGGGTATCTGATAGTGCTCCCTCTGGCAACTCTCCGAAACCCCTTCTCCACAATTTAATCAATGATCTACCACCCTTAACTTTAGGCTTTTCTCTGATTATGCACATAATATGAATTCAATGCAGAAAAATTGGTAAATAAATGAAAGTGTATAAAGAAGGAAAGTTAAATCCACCTATCCCCATTCTATCCTGAGGAACCATAATTAACACTTTATGAATTTCCTTCCAGGCTCTCCTAAGTGAATATATTTTAACCTAGTTGGAATCCCATGGTCACACTTTCATGTACTTATTTCCCTAGAGTTTACCCTGACCTTCAAAATTTTTTCAGAGCATAACTTCCAATGCCTATAAAAGATGGTCAGTAATTCGAGTAGCGTATTGTTGGATATACTCACTTCATACTTTCACCTTATAAACACTTTTCCAGTACATAGCTTTGTATGCTCATCTTTATCCATATTTTAAATGATTTCCTTGGATATAGCGGTAGAAACAGGTTTGCTGAATCAAAGGACATGTGTGTCTTGGTGGCTCAAGAATCTGTGATTAATTGTCTCCCCAGGAAAGTTCATCTCCATATTCAGCTCCCCTTCATTTGGAGAGGTCATCTGGGGGGCTACTGCAAAATGCAGGGTCTGCCAAATTAGGTATTTATCGGCTCCCTGCTGTCAGCAGAGGAGTCTTCTATGTGAACCAAGGACTAAATGCCTTCTCTTTGATCTGTTCCTCAGGAGGGGGGCACGTGGAAAGAGCAAGAAGCCCCTCGACGAGACACCCCCAAGGAAAGCTCTTGCGCCGTGGCCGCCATTGGCACACCTGAAGGCAGCCCCCCAGGTATCACCACTTCCTTCTTTAGGAAGGCGCTCTGCTGGCCTCTCAGGCTGCCCCGGAGCCTGCTTAACTGGATTCAGGGACTCCTGCGTGCCACCGGTCTCCATATCAGGGACAATGCTCATAACTACTGCTACACATACGAGCTCCTGAGTCTCGGGCTGCCCCTCCTCTGGGTGTTCTCCGAGGTCCTGGCCTCCATGTACCGGGAGTCAGAGGAGTCCCTGGAGAGCATCCGTGTCTGGGTGCTCCAAAACCTCCCCCTCAAGTCCCACTGAAGTGAGGCTGCCCCAAAGTGCCATAACATTTCCAGAGTAGAGGTGTTAGTCAGTGAAGGCGCTGGTCAGGATGCCTAGCGTTCTTTACCCAATTAGCTCAAAACCAAAGAGTTCCACGCTGGCCATCTGCCCTGGCCTTGTCAGGGGGAACATCTGCACTCGTTGCTGGGGCCAGCAGAACATGAAGGATGTTTTTTAATAGCTTTCTACTTTTTTTATACCAAAGTGAGCCATATTCTGGGTTTACATTTCAATTTTTTATAAGCCAAGAGAAAAAATATCCCCCCCTCCACCCCCGCAAGTGTCAGTTTTTCTAAGCATGGGTTTGATGTTCCTAACCAGCATAACAAACCCCATCCACACCCTAGTCAGTCATAATATCCCCTCCCTGCAATGTTACTGATTTGGGCTTTTAGATAAACAAAAGTGATTGTGCCCGTCCCTGGCCAGTGCCTTTCCATTTCCAGATGCTTCGTGACCACAGGGGCAATTTTTCGCAATATGTCGTTTTAGAAGAACAGAGGAGAATTAAACCTACAAAAGAACATGGCGGTTTAGAGTTGGCTGTTATCTTTGCTTTCTTGTCCTGAAATCAAAGAGCAGCTTAAAGATTAGGGGCCCTATACCAAGTCACAACTATGAATAGAACCATGGCTTTCAACCAGATTGCTACAAACATACATTTCCTGTTCCTACTGCTGAGTCAAAGCCCTCTGACTCTGGAACATAGAGCACTCCCTCAGGCTGAAGCAAGGCTGAAGAGGTACCTAGTCAGTTGGTGGTGTTGGCCAGGAGCTGTGACACTCCCCCTCCCCCCCAGGTCCCATCACCATCGGGCCTCAGCCAGGCTGGAGTCCGAGCAAAGGCCACTCCAG
Source organism: Uropsilus gracilis (assembly GCA_004024945.1). Taxonomy (NCBI): domain Eukaryota; kingdom Metazoa; phylum Chordata; class Mammalia; order Eulipotyphla; family Talpidae; genus Uropsilus; species Uropsilus gracilis. The sequence continues at coordinate 108,255 of PVHY01002762.1, forward strand.
TCTGAATGCTCAGACTGAGGGAAGAATCTGCCCTCTCACTTCATGTCCGTTGAGTCGAAGGGTGTTGGCTAGCACCCCAGGGCAATATTTCTAGGAGGCGTGGTCTGCCAGTGAGCAGCGCTTACAGGCATCCTGGCTGCTTGGCCACTCAGCAGTCAGCCATGCATATTTGGTCAAAACAGTGAGAAACAGTTTATGTTCACACTGTCCTAGCAAAAGAATGTGTCTGACCTCCAGAGGGAAGCTCCCCTGTGTCTTGTCTGGCAAAGGAAGCTGGGAGTGGAAGCTATTTATTGACTGACATGCCAAAAAAAAAAAAAATATATATATATATATATATATATATATATATATATATGTATGTATATATCAGGTAGGTGTTGACCCACCTGCTTTCTTCACTTGGGGCATCTGGAGGAGGCTCCATTCCCACCTCTCTTTGCCTGGACATGCATAGCTGATGGAGCAAGGTCTTTACATGCTCAGTCTACCTAGAGTTGAGGGCTGGAGACAGCTCTGTGCCATGTTTATCTCCTCTACACTAAGAATAGAGGCTGCTGTGGGTTAGGAGCCCCAGTTCCTGAAATGTTTGAGATGACAGGTTTCTGAAGAGCAGGAAGAAGAGGGGACGCCCTTCTCCAAACAATTCCCTAAAATCTTGGGTAAAATAGGAACCTGGCTGATGCCAAGTCCCTGAGAACTGGTGCCTCTATTCTTGTCCATCCTCTTCTCTGTCCAACAACTTGCCTTGTGTTTTCCCCAATTTGTGCTGGGATTTTAATGTGCAGCAGAGTGGGAGGGATCTTCAATTCATGGTTCAACTCTAAAAAGTAAGTCCTTGAAGTTGTGATATGAACACAGGCACAGCCATGTTATTGTCACTGTCACCAGTTCAGAGGGGATCGAGCGGCTTTATGGAATGTTCCATGAAACCAGGGTGAGACCTCTGAGAATGTCACTTATAGTAGCAAGGAGATTGGTCTGAATTACTCTGGTGAGACGGGGCGTGCCTGTTAGAAGCCTGAAATGTTTGTATATTCTGGGACTTTGAACCTTCCTGGTAGGCCTCACAAAACACACAGGTGGATCCCTCTGGGGGATGCCTGAATGCCTCTCAGTCTCCACAATATAGTCCAAAATAATGTGAGTCAAGAAAGTCAAATCAATCAGGTCTGAGAGGATGTTGGAGGGCAGGGCGTGCTATGATGGATCCAAGTAGCTGTGAATAGAGTCCAGAAGAGAGAGCTGGGGCTCTCTCTTACGCCTAAGGGCTCGTCTCTACCAGGAAGGTTCATCTGTCCTCTGCCCGCAGTGACTTGCGTGGGGAAGTTTCACCTTATCAAATGGTTGCCTTATTTTCAACAACTGTGCCTTCGCCACGTGTCAGTTGTGTTTCTTCTCTCCCTAAACTGAATTCTCTCTGTTTCTCTTTCCTACCTTGCACCGTGGCCACCAGTTCATTTCAGTCTTCCAGTGCTACACCCACTTCTTGGCTGACACACTTCTGCTCTGAGGTGACTGGTTCTCTGGCCAATTTTCCGAGAGTGGTACTAACCCCTAACCTGCTTCCCACCTGGCCTGTCCTCCCCCACCTGTGGTTGTGGTTGTGCTGGCAATGTCTTGCATACTAATGGACTGATTAGACAGCTGGTCGATTAGCAGTGTAGGGTGGTGTTCCGTTTACATGCCATGTCTGATTTCGCTTACTTCTGAGCCGGCCACTGGGTCCATACCTGGTACACGCCCCACCTCCCCCTGCTCCTGGTGCCTGCGTGGTGCATGCTTCTCAGGTCACACTTCTGAAGCCACCTACCTTTCTGGGAGGGCTAATAAGGACTGTGACATAGTGCAATAGAGAGGTCTCTTTCACCTTTTATCTAACAGCTCCTATAAATCACATGCATGTGAACGTCTGCTTAAATTGCTTCAAATATAAAGATTATTGATTGATTGTAGGTGATTCTTTTGGGAGGGATTTTAAAGCAATATTCCCAGACTTCATCCCAAGCTTGACCCGCGCTCTGTATTTGAACACATAATCATGGTTTTTCTAGTAAGCCCTTTCCTTACTGTGGCCTATGTTAGATGTCCAAGGGTTTCACGGTGGCTTCTGTTCACTCTCTTGGCTCCTAAAGCTGCAGCGGAGGCAGAAGCACTAGAGTCACCCTTGTCTCAGGCCAGGGAGAGCTCTGAGAAATGGCTGTTCAGACCCAGGCTGGGAGCTGTTGGTTCCAGTACCCCTATGGCTATAAACGCACCCCTACTGTTCCAGAGTCACAGGGCAAAGTTCTCTTAAAGAGAAACAACACACCAGCTGTGGGGTGCTATGTAGGCTTGGCCAGGGGTCTCAGGCTAGTTAGTTCTGTCCTGCATGCGACCCAGTACCCTGCTGTTCTCTGGGACTGGCTGCTGGCCCTGCATGCTGCGTTGTTGCTGAATCGGCACAGATCCTAGCCAGTACTGAGTCACTGCTCTTGTCTTATCTTCTCTTGCAGAGCCTCCCTCCCTTTATAGAATGTCAACCAAAGAGTGCCCTCCTCTCCTGTCAGTCTTCTCGCTAGCTAGTCTCCTCATTTCAGTGCTACGCATGTTTGTGACCTTTGGTAGTCATTTCCAGTGCCACCCCAAACCCTGTATTTTGCACACAGCAAACAATGTTTAGCTTTATTTATGGTATTTGATGCTGTAAATGAAAATAAATATGGTTCTTTATAAAGCGCATTGTTTCCTCTCTTCTTTGCCATGGAAGCTTCTTCAAACCTCAAACACAGGGGTTGGTTTAGGGCTCAGGTTTCCCTAAACGGCTAGTGGGACTTGCACCTGTGGTAACTTGGGTCTCTTGGGGCTGCGCTGGGCACTCTGAAAGGAAATATTACCCAGGGGTAATATTTGGAAAATGTCCCCAATGCTCCTGGGCCAGGCTTTGGGGTCTCCTTTCTTGAAAACTCATGGTACTTTTCTGCTTAAGATGCTCATGGCTGGGTGAGGGTCAGTGTCATCTCAGCTCTCAGGGACAGAGTGTATTAACAGCTGTCCGGTGCCCTGCCCCACCCCCACTCCCAGCCATGGACCTGTAGGAGGACTGTTGTTAGGAACCTTGCACTTGGGTTCCTATTAACAAAATTTGGTTTTGAAAGTTCTATGCCCATCCAGCAGAGTGGTGAGTGAAAGGTAAGGTAGAAGGGCTGGGCATGGGTTTCAGGAAGGCAATGACCATGACAGGGGTGCTCATCCAGATGGAGAGCCAGATCCCTCATGCCTTGATCCACAGGACCACTCTGAGGATGGCACATGGCAGGCTCTGGGCCAGCTCCGGACTATCTTTAGGGAAAGGATTTGGAGTGTCACTCAGTTGGACTGGACTGTGCCAAAGAAATCTGGTCCTCAGTCTTCCAAGGGTGGGGTAACTGCAACGGCAGGCCAGATGTAGATGACTTCCAACACTGCTAATAAAAACTCAGCGGTGAACTTCACACATGCTCTTGTGCTGCTGCAGGGGCATTTCTGGGGCCTTAGGCCTTTGAGCCCACCTTCTGGTACCTAAGCTGCCTTCAGAGCTGCCTCAAGTCATGACCAACTGTCTGTATCCCTAGATAAGATACTCTGTCCTCGCCATGAAAAGAAGGGTGTTAGGTTAATGAAGGGTAATGAAGGTTAGGTTAATGTTAGGTAATGAAGTCAGGAGCTGGATTGGAGGTGTGACAAGTCTTTATTCAGTAACCCTTTCAACAAGCATTAGCTGCCTGCCACAGTCTAGGCATATGCTGGACCCTAGGGTTGTAGCCATGAGCCACGCTAAGTCCCTGTTCATCCCTGCATCTTGGAATGTATTCATCTGAGTGTGAAATACTTGCTTTGTTTATTTGTGCCTGTTACTCAGTGGATACTTGAGTGTCTCCAGTGTGCTGGGAAGATAGCAGGGAAGGAGCTTATAGTTTGGTTTTGATTTTTTACATCAAGCTGGATTAAAGCGATGTTTTCCAAAGTGTGGCAGTGGAAAACACTAACTAGCTCCAAGGTCATCTTCGTGAAAGATTTCACAGTCGCAGAGTTTGAGAAGTTTTATACTAATGATGTCAGTCCTCCCAGTCTTTGGAAATCCTCAAGATTCCTTCGCAAGTTAATGTCTTTGAGGGGTCATCTGGTAAAGAAGCTTATTTAACTTTGTTCAAGTGGGTTTTCTCATTTCTATTTGAGGTATGGTTTTCTTTGTTTGGGGGCAGTTTTTTGGTCTGCATACTATATTTTACTTAAGTGGTTGTTACGTAAAGAATATTCTTTAGCCCAGAGAGAATAGACTAAAGACTTAACATCAAAAAAAGCAAAATGAAAAAGTTAAATATTAAGTAGAATTAAATAGTTATTCAATCATGGCTAATAGCCTAAACGTTAAAACCTCTAACAGAAGAAATTACACAGAAAAAGCCTGATACAAATCTGACTAAATGCTTATTTTAACTTAACACATAACAAAAATGATAGCACTCAGTAGACAGTCAAGTTTGAGGAAGCATCTGAATTCAATAGAGAAAATCATTACTGTGGTATTTGAAAGGTTCATGCAAAGCAGGTATTCCCAGCCTCTTGAACAGTGAGGTGGTCAGTTTTTGTTGACTAGAGACCTCACAATGAATGGGCCAAGGCTGTGCGGTTCACATGCACTTTTTAAACTCTAAAAAGAGTTGGCTTGTTCTGTTCTGGTTATCAAAGAAATATAAATTAATTAGGCATTCCCCCCTGACTTGGCAAAGGTAAAAAGGGAAGTAGAGAATAAGGTAAAAAACAACAACAACTAACTTCATCATTCATATTGAGTGAAACGTAAATGGGGACAATCTTTCTGGACTGTAATATGTCAACAACTCATAAGATCCACAGAAGAGCTCTCTGATCTCTTGACTAGCAACCCTACCTCAGAGAACCAATCCTAAGGAAATAACTCAGAAAAAAAAGCACATCTTCGTGCGAGCTGAATATTAAATAAAGTAACTGGGTCAGCGGAGTAAGTGGGCCATTTCCCTTTATTTCTGTGAACTCTTTCACTTTTACAGCTTTTTCTTTAATTCCTTAAATCAAAGAAGGGGTTGCCTCCACTGCTGCGGGACCAGCGACCTCTGACTCAGCAACTTCTGTGAGTCCGTTTGTGGGCCAAGCACATGACATATAGTGTCTCACCCCCTGCAGTCAACCTTGAGATGGGAACCTCCTTAAAGGAGGCGATCTGAGGGGAGATCGTCTAGAACAGCATCTTCAACTGTACCAAGCAGAGAGTGTCATGGGACCAGGCCAGGAGTCAGATGCCTCTTGGGAACGTTGGTGCTGGGACAGCCCTGGACCTGCCTTTGACTCCAGCACTCTGTGCTGATTCAGCGGTCTTGGCAAGTCCTGTGAACCAGGGTGAATGAGGCCTCTGGCATAGGCTTTTCTGAATGTCAAATGCGTGAATGTGCCAGCAAGGAACTCAGAACAGCAAGAGCATAGTTGCTGAGTTCTAAGTAGAACTTTCTGGTTTTGCGCAAGAGGAATGTCTTGAGGGGGACTATTTTTTTTTTTATTTTTTTTTTTGGTCATTTCATGTCATTTGGGGCTAAGAGTGTCTGATAAATAACTTCAGGTTGGGGATTAAATAGAGGTCTCAATATTTGTCCCTAGTTTGCCAGTCTCCCAGCTTGCTTTAGACACCGTGCCCTTAGCTCTGGAGTTCCCTTGCCTCCCACCACCCTCTAGCAGGACTTTAATTTTGCTTGATTCTTAGCAATGTGGGAGCATAGTCTCCAATTCTGTCCCCAGCTGCCTTCTAGATATCATCCCTGGAGGCTTGTTGAACAACTCCTGGTCTTCCCTTGAAATATCCTATTCTTGACTTTCCTGGTCTCTGGAAATATCCATTCCATTTTCTTGGCGTTCAGCCCAAGTGTTGGAGTCATTCTTGGCTCTTCTCCTTTCATGGTCCTGCCTCCAGACCCCTGGCGAATTCCAAGTTCAGCCAAAATCTATCCAGTTCTCTCCACCTGACATTCCAGCCCCAGCCTCAGCCATTGTCATCTGCTTCTGGATTACTGCAGTGGCCTCTCTAGAGTCTCTATTTCTGCTTTGCTTTGCTCAACCTATGTTCAACATAACAGCTGGGGTTATCCTTTTAGAACTTAAGTCTGGTCTGTATGCTCAAAGCTCTCTAGCAACTCCCAGCTTCTCAGACTAAAAGTCGGAAGCATGCCATGGACTCAGACAGCTCTACAGTCTGGCCTCTGCCCCCCAACCTGCTTTCCTTCCACTTTGTCACACTGTGTCCCAGCCTTACTGGCCTCTTCCAGCACTAGGTAATCTCTGTGTGAGAGCACTGGCCATGGCCTCTCCAGGTGGGTGGTCAGTGGGTCTCGGGTGGGGTGCTCTCTCAGGGCACAGACCCTTGGGGACAGCAGAGAGCCACCCTACTGGGACCCTTCCAGCATCAAGGCTGAGGTTATGGGTCACACACGTTCTCTCTCACCACTGAGTCCTGTCACAGGAACCAGCATGACAGGTTTGACCCCAGAGGTGAGATGGGAAATGCTCCCTCAATAATCAGGGCTGGAGGGTTGGGCTGAGGCCCCATACCAAGGCAGAGGGTTGGCTCAATTTGCCTTTGACCTCCTGAATGGTCCTGCAAGGGCCTATAACTGAGCCCAAGAGAATAGCAGCAGAACCAGGAGTCACCCCACTCTGACAGAGAGTTGGCTACTCTCACTGTTGTGGGCACCTAGACGTTAAAAGAGATTGACCCCCTTGGAGGAAGAAGAGAAATGGCTTTCTTGCGGTTTGGGTCAGCTGAGCTGTCATGAAGGTGCTCTGTGCCACTGGCCCTCGGGCCCCATTGGAGGAGACCTCACCCCGGTGTGAGTCTGCGACCGGCCTTTGCCAGCTCTCTGGCCTGTGTCCAGCAGAGGTTCTGTGGGAGGAACCAGTCAGCTCTGCTGGGGACGTGGAGCAGGAGTAGCAACAGGGAAGGCTGTGTTGCCTTTCAGTTTCAGTTCTCTTCACATGGCTGCTGGGAGTCTCAGGCAGTCCTTGGAGTAACCAGGCCCAATAAGCTGGTTCAAGGTAGCAGAGGGTGAGCCTGTGTGAATACATTTTTCCTAGAACTTAGCCTGGGACATTTTGCAAGAAAGTAGCCGGGCAGGACAGCTGTGTTCAGGGTGGAAGGTGGACTGAGGTGCAGGGCTATCCACTGATAGACTCATTTCCTGAAGATTCTGGAAACTGGCTCTGTCTTTAGGCACCTGTGCCTTTGTCTTTCATGGACACACACCTGCAAAGGACACACAGTAGACAAATGCTCCTCCTAGAGCAATTGTGACAATATCTGATGAAACTCCTTCCCAGGACCTTCTCCCACCTCACTAAGGTTTTGTCACTGTCCCCTCACTTGTCACAGGTCACCTTGCAAAGGCTGGGAAGATTGTTCTATGTTTAGTGTTCTGGAACATTTTTTGACTATTTTCTTTCAAATGTATCTCCACCCTCCCATACTTTGTTCTGTATTCAAGAGATAAAAGCCTCACAGGCTAGGGATCGCGGTTCGAGTCCCACCAGGGGCACATAGCAAGACCTAGTCCCAAAAAAATAGCTGGGTGTGGTGGTGCACACCTGTAATCCCAGCTACCTGAGAAGCTGAGACTGGGGATTGCTTGAGTCTGTGGTATCCTGGGCAACATGAGCCTGTAAGGTTTCATGGACAAAAATAGTGAGACCTCGTCTCCAAAAAAAAAAAAAAAAAAGAGAGAGAGAGATAAGCCCCACAAAAACTACATTTCCCAGGCTCTCTTGCAACTGGCTTTGTGTTAGGTCTGACCATTTTGATGCACTAGTGAGTGGGGCACATCCAGGGATAAGGCACTTCTCCCCTCAGCATCTCAGGCAGGGGCTATTTCCTCCATGATTTTAGGCCCTCTGGACCTATTACCCAGAAGCTTTCTACTACTTATCCCTTACCCAGCAGCTTTCTGCTACTATCATCTTAGGTTGCTTCATGACCCCCTGGTTTTTCACTTGCTTAACACTATTGTTATTAGTTCATTTGCCTCATCTTCCTCTGGTTTATCTTTCCACTGTTGAACTCCCTGACTGGGGTTCTGTTTTCCAAACTGCATCCTGATAAGCACAGTTTCACTGATTTCTTTTATTAGTATTTTCTTCAGGAAGCATGGAGGCAAGACAAAGGTGAGAGTTCTTCGGAACCCAGACCCATGAGTGATGTCAGCTATTGGGAGCTCTGTGACCTTGAACATGAGAATTAACTCCTCTTAGCTTTAATTTCCAACCTACAAAAGGGGGCTAAAAACAATAGCATGGAGAATATGTTGTTTTGCTTTCTCCTTGGTTCTGGGGGAGAATAGAAGGGTTTCCAGATGTAGATAGAAAATAAGAACATTTCCCTGGCTGAACCAGGGCCTGGGTGATAGCCCAGACACCAACCAGGGGAAGGCCTTAGATTTGGCTGTTGAGGTTGGTGTGGGAAGACAGACATTTCCCCAGTACTGCTTAGTTCTGCCTCTAGGCAGAACTTCCCCAAGGTGTCTGACTGGGGTGCTGAGAGATAGGTGCTCGCTTTGCCCTAAGCAGAAATGCTTCCTCCCTATGACATTGGTGGCTTCCTAGAAGGTACTGGATATTTCTCACCTCACCCGAGCACCTCCCCTCTGGCATCCCCCACCCTGCTACATTCTCTCTAAGCATAGATGACTTCAGGAAATCTAGGATGATAGCAGCTGGCTCTGGGGAGGCAGCACAGGTGAAAGTACCACTGTCCCCCACCTGGAACTGGCCACCAGCCAGTTGTTCTGTGTCCCTGTGGCAGCTGAGCCTACTGACTTACTGGCTGGACTCCAGCTTCTAAAACTCAGCATTGCGTCATCATCCCAGATGCTATCATCCTAAATGTTGAGACTTGAAAGATGAACATCCCTAAGGCCTAAGATCATAGAAATCACCGTCTTGAAAGACCAGCCACTCAAAAACATAATTCTGGAGGGTGGGGATGATCGTAAAAACTTCCTCTAAAGATATCTATATTTTAAATTTCTTAATGTAATTTACATTGAGAAACATAAAAACATGGTATAACACTTCATCAGTCACTTGTACAATAAGATACTATTTAGAAATCTTATTTCACAAAGGCAGAGGAACAAAGAGGACATCTCTTCATTTGTGTGGAAATTTCAGTGTATTTATGTCCATGCACAGTGCTGCACACATAGCCAACATGATGAACATGCACCTTCAAGAAATGAAAATTTTAAAAATGCATAAAGCAATTACAGTTTTCTAAGCATTTTACACAGCTTTTATCTTCAGTACTGAAAATGTTGTAAAGATGAAACACAGAAGCATAGAAAATGTAAAATATGTTGCCGACAACTTAAAATACTAGTGGAAATAAAACTTAAACTTAAGAAAATTAGAAAGAAGTAGAGAAAAGAGAATTTCACAGATGGATTACAGGCCATTGCTGAGAATCTCTCCAGAAAACCTGGCCAAGATGAACTATATTCCCAGACCCTATAACCCAAAGAAGAGCTTTTTTTTTTTTTTTTTAAATTTCAGGGCATGAGTCTCCTTAGAGAATATGTGTTTACACCGATTTTCTGTGTGGCTTGCTCTTTTTGAATTCTTCTATGATTTGACTTATCCTTCCAGGGACACTTAAATTCCCTCCTCTTCTGCACCATGCATTTACATTGTTTTGAGTCTGTAAATCTACCTGCACTTAGATCTGGACCTCAAATTTGGCAGGAACAATACTGCTAACAAGCTGCAGTATGTTGCATCAGCTTATTACTATCTTACCAAACACATATTTTCAAATCAGTCAATTTTTTTTTTTTTTTCAGATAAATGAGACCTCAGGAAAATGTAGCATTTTTCATTATAAACTCCTGGAATTTCATCAGTTGGGGAAAATGCTTATACAGACAAATGATGCATTTTTTAAAACTGAAGTTTTAATTATTGCTATATCAGCTTCATTTTCCACTAGATGCACTGGGCTTGATGGGAAACCCAAACTTTATTGGTAATATCTTGAAATTTAATTTTAGAAATCTTGATCTAACCTAACTCCAATTCTTTATGTCTTTTACAACTTAGGGGATTCTGTTAAAATCCATTTTTATCTGCCATGTGCATCAAATCTACTTATAAGCATATTTAAAGTACTTTCCTAATTCTAGCCATTAATACACACAGGCAGAGAAGTTTTAGAACTTTTGGATCCAACAAGGGCATGAATTTTGTATAGGTGGTAAATAGTGGGGGCAGTTTCCAAAGTCCATTCATTATCCAAATTTAGTGGTGAATGTAAGAAATCATTCTCCTCGAACAGTCGAATCCCTGACCAACAGTTCACCATTTAGTCTCTTAAAAGCAACTGCTGCATAAACACATGCTCCTGGTTCAGGGGTCACAGAGATGTTGACCTCTTTTTATTCTTTGGCAGGTGTTTCTGGAAAGCAGTTCTGTGTGAAGGGGTAGATGTCATGATGGTTGCATAATTTGTATTTTTTGACATATTTTTGCTTCTTTCTTTTGGCTTTCAGGATTTCAACATGTAAGATTTCGATATTTCCTCATTTTGATTTTGCAATTTTAGACCTTAGGGGTTTTTTGATCTCTCAGAATTTCAGCATGTAAGATGTGTCTTTTAGGGTTATGACGGGTACAGCTTCCACCAGAGCACAATCTGAGGCAACCTGTCCTGTCCTCTCAGGTGGTTACCAATGACAGATACACAAGCATATGGCTACTCAGCAATGAGTTGGTGTGGCTTTTGTGATTGCATCTAGATTACCTCCATGACTGTTGCTGGTGTGTGCCAGGATTCTCAGGGGACTAAATGTGCCTGGAAATAGACTCTTGACTGGAGAAATTTTCTCCAGAGGTGGTAGACACTGATCCCCAGAGACTGAGCTATGGCTTGTGGCGTGGACCTGAGAGCAGAGGGACATTTCCTGGGAGGAAATGTCTCTTTGGAGTCCTCTGTGTGTGTTTGGGAGGAGGAATCAAAGGAAGCTCTAGCTTCTTTGAAATGTCGTCTCCCCACTTAGTCCCCATCACCCCCTAGTCCTCCCAGCTCCACCAATTTCCAGCTCCACTGTAAGAGGTGCTTTTCCTGCTACTATTGTACTGTATAGGCCTCATCTGAGATTGCCTCAGTAAGCCATGGATGTCCCCCTCCACAAGCCCAGGAAGCCAGGTGAGGCCTGACTCTGTTCCACCCTGAGCTCTGCTGAGAGTTGAAACTCTCTAGAAGGAGAGGAAAAGGAGACCCCTGGTGTATTCCCAAGGCACAAGGTCCAGGGGTCTGTGTCACTGCAACTATCACAGTGCCCTTCACTACCTGCTGCCTGGACTTCCTGTCCCTCTGCCCTGAAGCCTTCCCTTTCCTCTTCTCAATTGCTTGCATGCTTATCTGTCAGACTTTTCCAGGTTTTCACAGCTGTCTCTGGGCTGTCTTCCTCTCCCTGCCTCAGGAGCCTTCCAGCCACTTCCCCCTCTGCAACCAGAATGATCTTTCTGTGAAGTCACCTGATGACATCAGACCCAGCTTTCAGTCCTTCTGTCTCTCCTGGAGTGAAATTCATGTTTCAACCTCCTCTGTGAAAGGCCCTCTTGTAGGATGTGGGTACAGTCATTCCTGTGGGATTCTTTCATTACTCCCTGCCCTCCAGCCACATGTGGACTGACTCTTGCCTGCCCACCCCCCGGACACCCCTCACCCTTCTCTGATCAAATCCTGTTCATTCCCAACCTGGTTAAGAAAGTGCCTTTGAGCTGGGCACGGTGGCTCGTGCTTGTAAGCTTCAGCCTATGAAGCGGCCGGGGCTAGGAATC